>SKCR01042580.1:0-92077 GCA_019454045.1 Zanthoxylum bungeanum
CTTTGCATCGACCTCTCAGACGTCAAGGGCTGGGCCCAAGGCAACTGGAGGGGTGAAAAAGAAGAAGCGTAAGAACAAGGGCAAGGCCAAGATGCCGATGGCTTCTGGGAAGCCGAGGAACAAGTCACAAGACATATGCCTTAATGCGGCAAAAGAGGTCACTGGAAGCGTGACTGCGCATGAACAAGGCGATCAAAAGGAGATCAAGGCGGGCAAGGCACCGACCTCTGGTATGTTTGTTATTGAAATAAACATGGCTACTTCTAGTTTTAAAAATTGGATTTTTGATTCTGGTTGTGGTTCTCATATATGTACTGATGTGCAGGATCTGCAGAACAGCAGGACTCTGGCTTCAGGGGAGATTGATCTACGAGTTGGAAACGGAACTCCTGTTGCTGTTTTGGCCGTGGGCACTTTTGTATTAGAACTGCCCTCGAGGCTTGTACTTAAACTAAATGACTGTTATTATGTACCTAGTTTGACTAGGAATATTATATCTGTATCTTTGTTAACCCGAATATGGGTACACTTTTGTATTTAGAAACACTGGGTGTTATTTATATAAAAATGATGCAGAATATTGCACTGCAGTTTCAAATAATGGTCTTTATATTTTGAATATAAATGAATCTCCTACATATAAATTAACAAACAAAAGGCTTAAAAAGAGTGATCCAAATGATGAAACTTATATGTAGCATTGTCGTCTGGGACACATTAACAGACTCGCATATCCACACTTTCGAAGAGTGGGTACTTGGACGGATTTGATCAAATTCATATGACGTCTGCGAATCTTGCTTATTAGGCAAAATGCCGCCTAAATCACCTTTTAGCGGTAAAGGTGAACGTGCCACTGAACTGTTAGCCCTCGTTCATAGTGACGTTTGTGGGCCCATGTCTAGCCAGGCTAGAGGTGGATATCGATACTTTGTAACCTTTACCGATGATGCATCACGTTACGGTTATGTGTATCTAATGACGCACAAGTCGGAAACTTTTGAGAAATTCAAAGAGTTTCGACACGAAGTTGAAAAAAAAAAGGCAAGAGTATTAAGACATTACGGTCGGACCGTGGTGGCGAATACTTAAGTAATGAGTTTCAAGATTACCTGAAAGAATATGGTATTCTTTCACAGTGGATCCTCCTGGAACACCACAATTAAATGGTGTGTCCGAACGGAGAAACCGTACCTTGTTGGACATGGTAAGGTCGATGATGAGTCGCACTGAGCTGCCAATTTCCTTCTGGGGATATGCATTAAACATGCAGTTCTTATTTTGAATAAGGTTCCGTCAAAGTCTGTTGAACAGACACCATATGAGATATGGACAGGTAAGAAATCGGGGGTTTCTCATTCCTGAAGATTTGGGGTTGCTGGGCATACGTTAAACGTTTGGAAGGTACCAAACTTGAACCAAATCAGATAAATTGCCTATTCATTGGATATCCTAGGGAGGGAACCAAAGGAGTATTACTTCTATCACCCACAAGAGAACAAAAAGTATTTGTTGCTCTACATGCGGTTTTCCTTGAGAAGGAATTCCTAGATGCAGTGTCTAGTGGGAAGAAAGTAGAACTCGATGAAAGTCGTAGTGATACTGTTCTTGGCAATGAATTATCAACGGAACATGAACAGTCCATCTGGGATGAGACTGAACCACAATCTTCAAATACACAAGGACCGCGTAGGTCGGAGAGAGTCAGGGTAATACCTGAGAGGATGGATTCTGATCTCACCTCATGTAGATATTAATCTTATTGAGGATAATGAACCGGCTACGTATGAGGAAGCGATACAAGGTATCGAATCCGCTTTATGGCAAGAAGCCATGAAGGCCGAAATGGATTCCATGTATACAACCAAGTTTGGACACTGGTTGATGCACCAGAAGGCGTAAAGCCTATTGGATGCAAATGGGTCTTCAAGAAGAAGACTGACATGGATGGCAACGTACAAACGTACAAAGCTAGGCTTGTAGCGAAGGGATATCGTCAACGACTTGGAGTTGATTATGACGAAACCTTCTCACCCGTTGCCATGATTAAATCCCTTCGGATAATGCTTGCAATAGCTGCATATTACGATTATGAAATATGGCAGATGGACGTTAAAAACCGCTTTCCTAACGGAAAACCTTCGGAGGAGTTTTATATGCAACAGCCTGACGGTTTATCGCACCTAGACTTGCAAACAAGGTTTGTAAGTTAAATCGGTCCATTTATGGACTGAATCAAGCATCGCGGTCGTGGAACCAGCGTTTTGATGAGATCATAAAAGAATATGATTTCATTCAAAACGAAGATGATCCTTGGGTATATAAGAAGGTTAGTGGGAGTGCACTGACTTTTATTGTCCTTTATGTCGACGATGTATTGCTTATCGGCAATGACATTCCCATGTTAACGTCGGTGAAAGCTTGGCTTTCATTGAAATTCTCCATGAAAGATCGGGAGAGGCAAGCTTTATTCTAGGAATAAAGATCTACCGGGATAGATCTAGAAAGCTACTTGGACTCCTCCCAGAGTACATATATTGATAAGTGTTGAAGAGATTCAACATGGATCAGTCCAAGAGGGGACTGTTACCAATATCACATGGCATCTATCTATCTAGGGACATGTGTCCTAAAACATAAGATGAGAGAGACAACATGAGTCGGACTCCGTTCGCCTCGGCAGTCGGATCGATCATGTATGCCATGATATGTACACGACCTGATGTGTCCCATGCTTTGAGCATGTGCAGTCGATATCAGGCCGATCCAGGTAAATATCACTGGATGGCGGTTAAGAGTATCCTTAAGTATCTTAACAGAACTAAGGATGCTTTCTTAATCTATGGGGATGGAGAACTTGAGGTATCTGGGTATACCGATGCAAGTTTCCAAACCGACAGAGACGACTTTAAGTCGCAATCTGGGTACATATTTTGTTTGAATAACGGAGCAGTGAGCTGGAAATCTTCCAAGCAAGATATTGTTGCCGATTCAACAACTGAAGCGGAGTAAGTGCAGAGATCCGCTGACGAAGGCTATCCTCGGGAAAAGTTTGAGCGACATGTACATAGTTCAGGTATTAGATGCTTGAGTGACTGGCTATAGGCCAAGTGGGAGATTTTAGACAGTAATGACCCATAGCGTCACTATTTTGTAAATGATATTGTATTATTGTACAAAAATAACTATGTAGTAAATGAAATTGCCTTTTACCGTTTTGTAATTTATTTACTTTGATATATAAATGGTAAAAGTCCCTATGATTAATTCCGGATTGAGATGATATGAGACAGTATCAATCCATAAAGGTTTAATCATTAAATATCCCTAGTCGTAGTATTATCGAGATTGGACATCGATAATGCGGAATAGACTAGTACTGCACTTGTGCGTGTTGTGAGGGCACAACAACATAGTTCTCATATATTTGAGTATTGGATACTTATGCAAGTGCGGTAGGAGGTTGTGTTTTACCGATGGTACGGAAAACAGCTTCGCTCTGGATAGACCCCGCGGAATCCCATTGGTAGTATGTCTGCGTGTCTATGGGAGTCCGCTTCAGGTAGGTGCATATGGTCTTAACCTAAGACTTGCATCGCTAGTACTTGCGACAATCGGTAAGACTTTAGTTTTGGTCGTCCAGGGCTTTAACAGGTTCTGTGTACACCTCTTCTAGGTTTATCGGGAATCGTAGTGTATTGGGTGTGATGTCAAGACGGAAGTATCACTTCAGACATATGGAGATGATGATCGCAGCAGGATACAGAACTAGTACTCTATAATGGTTGCAACCATCGGGATAATATGACAAGGTCAGGATTATCCGATTCAAAGAGACTAGTTGCTTGATGTCCGATATATGTATCGTACGGGGCAAACACATCTCCAGCCCCAGGCCTTACATGTGATCATCCGATACTGGATCAAATATACACTATACTACGGTTACTACGCCTGTTATAGATCTTATATTCCAATAAGAATATTTCTGGAGAATTGGGTAGGCATGGCGTTTTGCTATAGGCTAACCTTGTCTTGTAAATCGGTAAAAACGTAGTACTTGGTACGTACGTGTTCGGATAATCTGACGGCCGTATTTACTGCCAACATATCCAGAGATCTCTTGGGTCGCTTCCCGAAGATTCACCAATGACGTATGATTCAAACTCGATTAATCTTGGATTAATTACGGAGAGACTTTATCTTGGATAAAGTACTATACATAGAGAGAGAACGATTAATTTGGAATTAATCGTAAAATTATTATATTCGATATAATAATCGAAATTCGATTTCGACGTGAAATTAAAATTAGATTTTAATTCGGGCAAACGAGTTAATTTAGAATTAATTCGTTAGCGACGTAAATAATAATTTCGCTAGGCGCAATTATTTATTTAAATTTGATTTAATTAACGTCGCGACGAAAGTTCGGTATTTCAGAAATATCGAACCCGAACGCGTGAGTACGCGTGGGCCCACTTTCATTTGGGTTGTGTGGGGCCACATGACACATGTCATTTTATGCATTATTTAATTGTTAATACATTGCATGGTGATAGTGTACTATACACTCAATGGTTTTGCATGGAGTTTGAGTGTTTGACACTCTAAGCCATTGCATGATTTGTGTCATAAGTTATTATTAATTTAATAAAAATATGGCATAAATATAAATTGATTTTTGTAACAAAAATCATAACACTCTTCCTCTCCCTCTCATGACCGAAACTTCACTGCAGTTTTGGCTCTCCATTTTTCTTCCATTTTCTTAAGAACTTTGTGAAGAAAGTGTATAAGTTTAGAACTTTAATACACATCTTTGGCTAGCACCATCAAGGGATCATACAAAGGTGTTATGGGAAACTAATCTTTGAGCTTGGAGTGATCAACAAAGCTTGGAGGTGGTTTTATTTCATCAACGCATCCGCAATCCGATCTTTGTGAGTATGATTCCGCCATACTTCATTATTGTTCATTCATTTATATATATTTGTTTGCTCTTTTGATCTTGGGACATGGATTAGAATTTCCAACACCGACGACCGTATTTACTGCAACGTATCCGGAGATCTCATGGTTCGCTTCCCGATAATGCACCGATGACGCATAACTCGCACTCATTAATAATCTGGGATTATATAGAAGAAAGAGAAAATTAATCTAGGATTAATTACGGAAATATTTTATCTGGGATAAAATATCGTCTAAAGAGAGAGAATGATTAATTTAGAATTAATCGGTAAATTAATATATTCGATATATTAAACAAAATTAGATTTCGACACAGAATTAAAATTAGATTTTAATTCGGGCGAACGAATTAATTTAGAATTAATTCGTTAGCGACGTGAATAGTGAATTCGCTAGGCGTAATCGTTTAATTAAGACGCAACGAAAAATTCGCTAATTGAGAATTAGCGAACCCGAGCCCGAGTGTGATTACGAGCGCATTCGTATTCGAATTCGAGTGCGGCGACGCAAGTCACATCAAGCGTCAAATCAATCGTCACATCAAGCGTCAAATCAAAAGTCACTTTGAGTGATTGATTGATTGATTGATTTGATTGATGGATTGAGTGAAAGACACACATCAAATCACTTTATTAATGTGACATTTGAATAGTGATGTAAGTAGGTGAAATAGTGACTAGCTAAAGACTTTTACCATTTAATTTATTAGATATATATTTTGGTAAATGGTTTTTAGCATATTTTCTAGGAAATATATAAGACATTTTATTAGGTAAATGTTTGACAAGTCTTCACTTTTTCACCTCTCTCTCCTTTTGTTCTTCTTCACGCCAAAATGAAAGAAAACTCACTGTTTTCATACCAGTTCAGGCGTGAACTTTAGGGAAGGAATGAGTGGTTTTCATGGTGAAAACGTAAGTGCTAGCACACTTACGACTATTGCGAAGGTGTTAGGGAGGTTCACCCATGAGGCGGGACTCATCCGACGGAGTTTGGAGCTTCGAAATGAGACCCGAAACTGCCAAACCAGTGAGCATGAACTGCAGCAGTGGGCGCACCAAACCAGTGGGTTTTGTGGCTTCAATCGTCTTCAAATCGACTCAACCGATCGATGTGAGTATTCCGCTACCTCCGTTGATGTATTCACACATGATTTTCATTGCTTGATTGATCTTGGGACCTAGAATAAAACCAACACGAGGTGCCCATTACATCATCATATTCAGGGCGAGGTCCCTATTGTCAGCGGTATTGGGTCGAGATGCGTGCCCAGAGTCGAGATGCGTGCCCCCGTTGTTGTTTGTAGTTCCGGGTCGAGATGCGTGCCCAGGGTCGAAGTGCCCACTACATCATCATATTCAGGGCGAGGTCCCTATTGTCAGCGGTATCGGGTCGAGATGCGTGCCCAGGGTCGAGATGCGTGCCCCCATTGTCATTTGTAGTTCCGGGTCGAGATGCGTACCCAGGGTCGAGGTGCCCACTACATCATCAGTTCGAGGGTTGAGGTGCCCCCGTTGTCATTAGTAGTTCCGGGATGCGTCCCAGGGTCGAGGTGCCCATCGCACAATCAACTCAGTTCGAAGCAACAGGCAAACCAGGTGGCAGCTGGCGAGCCAGGTAAGTGAAAATGCATTGCATGTACTTTGATAGGATTGTCATTGTCACACACTACACAAGTCCCATCAAAGTGGGGGCGACTGTAGGAATTGCATTTTTACACATTAGCCCAATGATGAGTCTCGTATGGAGGCAACTACCACTTTAGTCATGAAAGTCGCGGGAAACGGACGTTGGAAGGGTAAAGTTGGAAAATGGAAATTTCGTTGGATTTAACCTCGTTGTTTAGCTTCGGTTGCTTGTTGGACTTCCGTTTCAAAGCTCATCTTAGGACCAAAACCCCCCATAGATCACCTACCAAACCCAAATACCCAAGTCAAACCAAGTCAAACCAAATCCATGCCCAAGGGAGAGTGATTCACGCCCAAATGCCTTCTAAATAGGTAAATGCATATTTATCACATATTTAAATCAAATAAAATCCATTCCTAATTATAAGAAATCAAATCAAATCCTTACCAAATCAATCCAATCACAAATCCCAATTAGGAGATTTATTCCTTGTTAGACACCAATTAGGAGATTCTTTCTTAATCTAATAAGGAAAGTCTTCTCTCTTTGCCTATAAAAAGAGACCTTCACCCCCATTCACAACCCTAGCACATATCCCTCTCTCAAGCACGTCCAAGCACTTGGTGAAGCCTCCATCACACGCCCAAAGCCCTCCTTAAAGCCTCCATTGCCGCAAAACCAAACCAAGACACCTCCATTGCCGCATCTCCTCTTCTTCACCAATCCCCTCTCACGCCCAAGCCTGAAACACAGCCCTCCATTGCCGAGTTCCAGCCACCATTCACAGCCCTAAAACACCTTAAAATAAGCCTCTAATACAGCCCCAAGGTCGCACAAAATACCCCCCATTCATAGCCCCAATTCAGCGCCCAAAGTAGCCACTAAAACGCCCTCACTGCACCTGTGAACTGCCGCAGTTCACCTTCTGTTCTGGTCAGTTTTTTGTTGCGTCCATAGCCCACAAAACAGTCCTAAAATCACCTAGACACCATCCTAAAAATCTGCATAGATTTCCCCTAGAATACCTTAGGAAACCGCAACCCATAAGCCCTCCAAATCGCCCAAAATAGTCCACTAAATCACCAAAACAGTGACCTGAAACGTAGCAGCGAAACAGCAGCAGCGAACGGACTTGAAACAGCAGCCCGAGCATCAAAGCAGTGAGGAAAGACGTTGAGTAGACAAATCGGAAAAGCATCGGATCAATCTCCCTTCCAACGGACGTGTAACGCCCTTTCTTGAGACGACAAAAGAGGTTAGACTTGAGGGCACCCTTTTTACTTATCTTCTTTATTTTTGTTTATTTATTTTGATATATAATTGCATGAGAGTCGTTTGAGGCATGATGTGATTGTTGGATGAGCGGGATATGTGTTCCCTTTTGTGGTATATCGGATGGAAACCCGGACATAAATTCCATAGCCGATTCCGAATGGACGGTAGTATGGTCTGCACTCGGGATACAATGCCACGTGCCACTTAAGATACACATATCTCGTCTCATCCAAATTTGTATTTGAGCATGTTATAGTCTTTAGGTTATTCGTTTATTATTTAAAGCATGGTATAATTTAGTTGTTATTTATTTGTTAAAGCATATTTAGGTTGTTCCTTATGCATATTATTAGCTTATGATGTGTTAGGATAATGATTTATACATGTTGATTTAATAGCTCAATATGCTCGTTGTGTTACATTGCGTGGAGTTATTTGAATGAAAGCGTGATTAGATCTAAGTATCCTTGAGCATGATTATTGAGTAGACTTGGTTGATTCATTGCACAAATCATATCATCACAAGTGACATAAGTAAGGGACCATTCCGAACCCAACGGTTTGAGGTCTTCCCTTGCGAGGAGTGAGTGCGGCCTTAAATCTTTGTCCCGGTTCACACCGGGTGGCGACTCAATGTTATTTCGTACTTCCCAACTAGGCCGCGAGCCTAGAAGAGCGTCGCCCAGGTTTTGTTGTTTACACTAAGACTCGACCCAATTCATGTGCTGCTTCTACGTATTGTGGTTTAGTACCAACACTACTACCGCAAAACACACAGATGTTTTCAACTCGTCTTCTTGAAGTGGCTTCCATGTTTTACTCTGGATGACTTCAAAAGTGCAATGATGAGTTGAATTTATAACACCTGAAAATGGTGAGTAAAATAATAGCACTAGTACCTGCCAAATGACAATTATTAGTTAAACAAATCGTGATAGTAAAAAAGGTCTGGATCCTGTCGGAGAAAATAAAACAAAACAAATTACAATTCTTAGGAAAAGACAAAGAGATATAATATTTACAAGAAAAGTAGCAGCTTGATCGACGTCTATGTGTCAGGGACAAGTTTGCCATCCAATTTTCTTATAAACTGGCAAACAAGGTCTTTTTGAGTCAGATTCCCGAGACTCAACAGTTGTCTTTCTTTTTGAAATTGTGTATGTAATTTACGAAAGGCTATGTGAACATATCCACTGGGATGCGTCTCAAGAGTCGAAGATATATCATCTAAAGACTCCTTACTCAAGCCATCCCTAATGAATTTATTTTGTCTTCGCGATTATCAGACACCATTCCTAAAGAACGACAACGAGTATTGCAATTCCATCGTGCACATTTGTAACAAACACCCATTTGATTAGCTCTACGTTTCTTTGCATATGTGCTTCTTCCAAAACAGGCAGATGTGAAATAAAAGAGTCAGAAGACTCACCTGCCTATCGGACTCGTGCTTCAATTACCCAACGAATATCATTAGGAATACCGTGAATTGTTAGTAACCTCATCCGTTCCAAGCGAGCTTTGTAGACTTTCATCAGAAATTTTTGACGGAGAGAATGAAATTGCTTGTGAAGATTTGCGAGAGCTTCTTCCATCTTGAAATGACTTAATATGCAAAAACTAAACACACCAAATTAAATCACACCAAATCACAATATATACATAAATTGCATGGGTTGCCTCTCTGCGAGCGCTAAGTTTTAAAGTCATCAGCTAGAATTTTACTTCTCGATCGTTAGGCTGGATCTGAAAGTGTGACACTTTCTTTTTGTCACTCAAATGATTATCCCCAGTAGTGTTTGACACGCTGACTGTTAACCTTGAATGTGTTGTTGGTGTTAGGATCCAGTAACTCAACAGCTCCATAAGGTAAAACCTGAGTGATCACAAATGGACCTGACCACCTAGATTTCAACTTTCCAGGGAAAAGTTTCAACCTCGAGTTATACAACAACACCAGCTGCCTTGGTTCCAACTGTCTGTGAACTATTTTTCGGTCATGCCATTTCTTTGTCTTTTCTTTGTATAATCTGGCATTCTCATAAGACTGTAGGTGAAATTCCTCCAATTCGTTAAGTTGGTGAAGTCTTTTCTCTCTTACAGCTTGTGAATCAAAATTCAACTTCTTCAGTGCCCAGTACGCCTTATGCTCAAGCTCAACTGGCAGATGGCACGCTTTCCCAAACACCAATCGATATGGGGACATACCAATGGGTGTCTTGTAAGCTATCCCGTAGGCCCATAATGCATCATCTAGTTTTGTTGACTTGTCCCTCCTTATTGATCCAACGGTTCTTTCTAGGATTCTTTTGATTTCCCTGTTTGAAACCTCAACCTGTCCATTTGACTGTGGATGGTAAGCTGTGGCAACCCTGTGAGTAACTCCGTATTTGGATAGGAGTGCATCGAAGTATCTGTTGTAGAAATGAGAGCCACCATCACTGATAATTGCCCGAGGTATTACGAACCGAGTGAAAATATTCTTTTTCAGGAATTTGATCACGACTTTTGAATCATTGGATGGCAGTGCAATTGCTTCGACCCATTTATAGACGTATTCTACAGCAACCAGGATGTACAGGTTTCCGAATGATGGAACAAAGGGTTCCATGAAATCAATACCCCATACATCGAATATTTCCACTTCTAGAATATTTTGCAACGGTCCTTCATTTCTCCTGGAAATATTTCCCATTCTCTGGCACCTGTCACATTGAAAAGCAAAAATATAAGCATCTTTAAAAATAGTGGGCCATAATAAACCTGATTGTAGGACTTTGGTTGCAGTTTTGTTTCCGCTGAAGTGTCCGCCATATGGTGATGAATGACAGTGCTGCAACACACTGTTGATTTCCTCTTGTGGAACACATCGTCTCAGTAGTTAATCAGCACACCGTTTGAACAGGTACGGCTCGTGCTTGACTTCTTTGAAGAACTTCTTCCGTTGCTGAGTTGTCCATTCCAACGGCCATTTTCCTGACATAATGTAGTTGACATAGTCAGCATACCAAGGGACTTCCTGTTGTTTTATGGCAAAAAGCTGTTCATCTGGAAAAGTTTCTTTGATTGACAGATCTTTATCAGTTGTTTCTCCATTCTCGAGCCTCGATAGATGATCTGCCACCTGATTCTCTGTTCCTTTCCTGTCTCTAATCTCCACGTCAAATTCTTGCAGAAGAAGTATCCAACGGATCAATATGGGTTTGGCATCTTTCTTCGTGATCAAATATTTGATTGCTGAATGATCTGTGTAGACCACCACTTTGGGACCCAACAGATAAGAGCAGAATTTGTCAAAAGCGTACACAACTGCGAGCAACTCCTTTTCGGTGGTTGTGTAGTTGAGTTGAGCTTCATTTAGAGTTCTGCTGGAATAATAAATGGTGTGGAAAATCTTTGCTTTATATTGTCCCAAAACTGCACATACAACAAAATCACTAGCATCGCACATCACTTCAAATGGAAGGGTCCAGTCTGGTGCTACTATGATGGGGGCAGAGACCAGCTTCTGTTTTAAGATTTCAAAAGCTTCCTGGTATTATTTGGTGAAGTTGAAAGGCACATCCTTTTCCAGAAGATTGCAAAGAGGTTTTGCAATTTTGGAAAAGTCTTTGATAAATCTCCTGTAAAAACCTGCATGTCCAAGAAAACTTCGAATACCTTTCACTGATGTTGGTGGAGGTAGTTTTTCAATTGTCTCTATCTTTGCTTTGTCTACCTCAATCCCCTTTTGTGAGATCTGGTGTCCAATAACAATGCCTTCTTGCACCATGAAGTGGCATTTCTCCCAGTTAAGTACCAGGTTTGTATCTTCGCACCTTTGTAATACCTGTTCCAAATTTTGCAAACAATGGTCAAAAAAATCTCCAAATACAGAAAAGTCATCCATGAAAACCTCCATACTCTGCTACAGCATGTCTGAGAATATGGCCATCATGCAACGCTGAAATGTGGCAGGGGCATTACATAATCCAAATGGCATCCTGCGGAAAGTAAAAGTACCATAGGGACATGTAAATATAGTTTTCTTCTGGTCTTCTGGTGCGATGGCAATCTGATTGTACCCTGAATATCCATCCAGAAAGCAATAGAACTCATGTCTTGCTAATCTGTCTAACATCTGGTCAATGAATGGTAGCGGAAAATGGTCATTTCTCGTGGCTTTGTTTAGTTTCCTGTAGTCCATGCATACTCTCCATCCAATTACTGTTCTTGTTGGGATTAGCTCATTCTTTTCATTGTTAACCACAGTAATTCCTCCTTTCTTTGGTACACACTGCATAGGACTCATCCAACTGCTGTCTGAGATGAGGTAAATGATGTCAGTATCCAACCATTTGATGATTTCTTTCTTCACGACTTCCTTTATGATTGGATTGAGTCTCAATTGATGCTCCACTGTGGGTTTGTACTCATCGTTCATCAAGATTTTGTGCATGCAAAATGATGGACTAATGCCTCGAATGTCTGCTATAGTCTAGCCAATGGCTTTCTTGTGCTCTCGTAACACTCTCAGCAACTTTTCTTCTTGCTCCAATGTTAGTGAAGAAGAAATAATAACATCTAATTCAGAAAAGTTTCCAAGAAATGCATACCTGAGATGGCTCGGAAGTAACTTGAGCTCCAACTGTGGTGGTTCTTCAATCGAAGGCTTGATTCGATTTTTCTTTGGCAGTTCCAAACTTTCATCTGGTGGTGTTGCTTTGAATCGGAATGGTTTGTCACGGTAGTTGATACATTCCAGGATTTCAGCATCTAACTCGCTGTCAGTCATGTTGGTGATGCAAGATTCAAGTGTATCTGTGGGATTTGGCTCAATATTTTGAACGATACTTTCAACAACATCAACTCTGAAGCATTCTTCTTCCTTTTCATCACTCGGGAATTTCATGGCTTGAAAACATTAAAGGTCACTTTTTGGTCCTGCACTTTTATGGTCAGTTCTTCTTTTTGCACATCAATCACAATTTTACCTGTAGCCAATAATGGTCTCCCAACAATGATAGGTATTTCTTTGTCTTCTTCCATGTCAAAGATGATGAAATCTGCTGGAAGAATTAGTTTGTCTACTTTCACCAGCACATCTTCAACAACACCTCTTGGAAATGCGAGTGTTCGGTTAACAAGTTGCAATGAAACTGAGGTAGGCATTGCTTCTCCAATCTGTAGTTTCCTATAAATAGAAAAAGGCATCAAGTTAACACTGGCTCCTAAATCACATAAAGCCTTACCGATGTAATGTTCTCCAATGGTGCATGGAACTGTGAAACTGCCAGGATCTTTCAACCTCGGGGGAAGTTTCCTCTGAATAATGGCACTGCATTCTTCCGTTAATGCTACTGTTTCGTAGTCTCCCAATCTCCGTTTTCATGAAAGAATGTCTTTCATGAATTTGACATAACTGGGCATTTATTCCAAGGCTCTGGGCATTTCTTCCAAGGCTTCTGCAAATGGGATGTTGATGTGCAGCTTTTTGAAAACCTCCAGGAATCGAGCAAACTACTTGTCCAGTTTGTTTTTCTGAAGACGCTGAGGAAAAGATGGAGATGGAATGATTCTTTCTAGTTCTTTTTCCTTTGCTTCTTTTTCCTTTGCCTCTTTTTCCTCCATCTGTTGTTCAGCTTCTTTTGGAACTTCTTCTTGGGACATCTTGATTCCAACATCTTTGTTGATTTCAGTACCGCTTTTCAAATAATGGCTTGACATTGCTCCTTCCCTCGGTTCCTTGGATTGGGTTCTGTGTTGCTGGGAAGATTACCTTGTGGTCTGTAACTCTGAGCATTGGCCAGTTGTCCGATTTGATTCTCCAGTGCTTTTATGGAAGCTGATCGGCTCTGAAAGATGGCATCATATTTTTTTAACTGAGCCAGCACTTCTGCTATTCCTGGTTCATTTGCCTGCTCTTGGCCTTTGTTATGTTGCTGGAATCCATGTGGTGGATAGTTCCGCTGTTGGCCTGAATTGTAGCTCCATGAAAAATTAGGATGATTCCTCCACCCTGGGTTGTAGGTGTTGGAATATGGATTGTTCCCCTGCCTGTTGAAATTGTTGACAAAATTCACCGTTTCTTCAAGTTGGTTCGACTCTGGTGTTCCTCCATATGGTTAACTTGTGGATCCAGTGGTAAGAGTCTCCATAAATTTTCATATCTGATCTAGTTTGGTGTTGACTACTGTATTGGCTCCACTTTCATAAATTCCTGCAATTATTTGGATCATGCTCCTTTCTGTTGGCCACAAAGATTTTTTGTTGGCCATTTCTTCGATTAGTTCCCAGGCTTGATCTTCTCCTTTTTCCATTAAAGCTCCTCCAGTAGCAGCATCGATTGTGGTTCTCATTATTCCAGAAAGTCCATTATAGAAAGTTTGGACTTGAAGCCATTTTGGAATCTCATGGTGAGGACATTTCCGAAGTAAATCTTTATACCTTTTCCAAGCTTCGTAGAGAGTTTCAGAGTCTTGTTGTACAAATGATGTGATGTCATTCCTCAGTTTTCCAGTTTTGGCTGGTGGAAAGTACTTTGCAAGAAATTTGGTGGCTAAAGTGTTCCAAGTTGTGATAGAACCTGCTGGTAGTGAATTTAGCCAAGCTTTAGCTCTGTCCTTCAAGGAGTATGGGAAAACACGCAGTCTCATTGCTTCTTCAGCTTCTCGGTTGTAATTGAAAGTGCCACAAACTTCCAGGAAGTTGCTGATGTTGGCATTAGGATCTTCAGTTGCATTCCCCCCAAACTGAACTGACTGCTGAATCATCTGAATGCATGTTTTGATGTCACCCGCATTTGCTGGTAAGGGAGGGACTACAATGCAAGAAATGAGTCTGTCAACCACCGGAATGGTTCTGTCTCGAATGGGAATTGGCGGTGCAACCTCTAAAGGTTCAGGTTCCATGTTAAATAAAGCTTCTTGGCCTTCTCGCCTTTCCCTTCTCAACTGTCTGATGGTTCTTTCAATTTCTGGGTCAAGCGGTCGTAGTTCAAAACTTCTGGTTCGTCTCATGAATTTTCTGAGAACCTGAAACACAAGAAAACAAAAACAATACGTAAAAAGAAATTAGATACAAGTAAATGTATCTAACCCCTAAACTAATAGTAAAAGATAAATAAGTCCCCGGCAACGGCGCCAAAAACTTGATCGGCGTAAACACACATGTATAACGCAAGCGCACGTATCGTTCAAGTAGTATAAAAAGTATCGATCCCACGAGGACTTAATATCTAAACTATTAATTTTATGAAGTCAAATGATTACTAGTATCTAATGGAATGATTGATTGATTTGAAATGGTGACGATTCTAAATTTAAAAGCAAGTAAATAAGATTGTCGAAAGTAGGTTTTAAGAAAAATTCAATATTAAAAACTATCTAGGGTTGTAATTTCTTTTAATATAATTTTAAAGATGAAGTGGTTATCTTAAAGTTGGGTAATATATTGATTTATTAACCTGGAACACTAAATTATGTAAAAGCCTCTTCCGATGGTCAATTACAAATACCTAGTATAATCCAATTGAACCATATGTCTATGTCAACCAAATTACCTAAATTCATTAAGATTAAGTTCCAATTAAGGCTACCCCCACCCGACAGGTATATTCCTATCCTGTAAGGAAATCTATTAAATGGTTATCTATCTTCAAGGAAGATCATGGGCTATTGAGTCTGAGGTATTAAACTTAAAATCCCTATGTCTAGTTCATTTTAAGTTTACCTAGTCAGTTTTATTAATGGCCAGTTAATTAAAAAGCATTAAGATTAAGACACAATAAATAAATCTTTATATTACACAAACTTTAATTTAACCCCTTATAAACCGGTGATATTAAAAGTCATCACAACCCCAAATAACTAATTTAGTTACAATACATAACTAGGGCTAGTAAAAACTTGAAAATAAAAGACATGAAGTAAAAATGCGGTAAAGTAAATACTAAAAAGTAAATTACAATAAAATAAAATGCTTAGGTAAAAGGAATTACTTTTACTACTACTAATTTAGATATCTCCCATAAAATAATATATAAACTTGTGATAATATTACCAACCGACCAATCTGGCGGTATCCTCATTAAGTCAAATTAAGTCCAACCAGCCATTCAGGCGGTAATATTTGTCCATAAACCAGCCATAAAGGCAGAACCAAAATTAAATTACCAACCGACCAATCAGGCGATATCCTTGATTAGTCAGGTTTAATTCAGATTAAAATTAAATTACCAACCGCCCAATATAGCGGTATCATTTTTAAGTCAAATTTTAAATAGTGAATATATTATTTTTAAGGGAGATTAATCTAAATAGCAATAGTAAAAGAATTACCTTTCACCCTAGCTGGGGAAGTTACCTCCTCATGGTGAATAGTAAAAACTGTAAAAAAAATAAAGAAAGTAAATTACTATTATTACAAAAAGTAATTAAAATTTAATTACAAAACTTAAATTAAAGACACTAGAGAGAGAAACTCCCTATTAACATCAAAGAAATAATAGAGAATGATACATCTAAAACTGAAATCTCGAGCTCAATTTATAGACCACGGTAGGCCTTCAGCGTCGCGACGCCAAGGCCTTTGGCGTCACTACGCCAGCTTCTGTCGACGTGGCTTGCTAAGGCTTTGAAACGTGGTAATTCGGAAAAGAAGATAAGATGACACGTGGCGAGGCGGCTAAGAGCTCAATTATTATGCTGACGTGGCGATGACGTGGCGCTGATGTGGCGAGGTGGCTGAGATCAATTGTCAGCACCGTAGGATTGCGACACGTGTCACAGCGTGATTGGCTTATGATGACGTGGCATGTTGACTCGGTTGACCTAATGACGTGGATGATGACGTGGCAAGACGCGTGGTAGAGTTGACTCGTTGACCGGATGACGTGGCGACACATAGGATGACACGTGGCACACGTGGAAATAGTAATTGTCGGTACCGTAGGATGATGACACGTGGCACGACGCACTTTAGCAGATCGGCTGTGATGGTGACACGTGGCACGGCGCATGTTAGCAAAGTCAAACTTCTCAAATTCTGACCCGTTGACCCGGTGCACGTTAACAGCTCTGGTGCACGTTAGGCATCGTGACGCCAAAGGCTTGCGCGTCGTGACACGTCAAAATTACCGAAATGCCATTTTTGCCAATTTTTCCTGTTATGCTCCAAATCACCTCCAGAATGACCTGAAACTTTATTTATCTACAAAATAACACAAAACACATCAAAATATTCACAAGACTCAAGAAACTATACAAAATATTAGGTTAAATGAGTGGGAAATAGTGATATAAATACCACTCATCATATTACGATCCAGCATCGGATGTCACATGCTAGGCCTGGGACTGGAATTATGTCTGCCCCGTACGAAGCATATATCGGATCACTAGCAACTAGTCTTTGTAATCAGATAATCATGACCTAGTCATACTATCCCGATAGCTGCAGCATTTAAGAGTACCAGTTCTGTATCCATTCGTGATCATCATCTCCATATGACTGAAGTGATACTTCCATCTTGACATCACACCCAACACACTACGATTCTCAGTGTACCCAGAAGAGGCGTACACAGAACCTGTTAAAGCTCCGGGCGACCAAAACCAAAGCGTACTGATTGTCACAAGTATTAGCGATGCAAGTCTCAGGTTAAGACTAAATACACCTACCCTGATGCGGATTCCCATAGACACATAGTCATACTACCAATGAGATTCTGAGGGGTCTATCCATAGCAAAGTTGTTCCCGGTCTAACGGCTAACAGAACCTCCTATCACACTTGCATAAGTATCCAATACTTAAATATACGTGAACTATACTGTTACGCTTCCATAACGCGCACAAGTGTAATACTAGTCTACTCCGCATTATCGATGTCCAGTCTCGATAATACTACGACTATGGATATTTAATGTTTAAACCTTTCGTGGATTAATATTGTCTCATATCTTATTAAACCAGAACTAATCATAAGGACTTTTATCATTTATATATCCGAGTAATCCAATTACAAATGATAAAAGAGCAATTTCTTTGTCACATAGTTAATTTTGTACAAGAACACCTTGTCCTTTACAAAATAGTGATGATATTGGTCATAATTGTCCAACAATCGGATCTCAATTTTTAAACAAAATCATTGATTTGGCTTACCTAGGAATCAAGTTGTGAATAAACCTTTGCATACACATACTGTGAGTCTGGCTTAGATGATTTATTCAAGGATTTGGATTCGAATTGCATTGAGTACTTAAAGCCAATATGACGTCTCTCCGATCTATCCAGGTTATATCTCTCTTGAGCATGAAGAACTAATCTTCTAGGCAAAGTTGTTGGTCTCTAAGACATTATCCAAGATCATATAAGCAATGAAAAATTGTGAATACAAAAGTAAAGTATGGCGGAATCATACTTACATTGAACGGATTTAGGATGCGTCAAACATAAAAGATTTTTGCTCCAAGTTTTCGGCCAACCTCCAAGATCCAAGCTCCAAGCTTTGTCCGTTGATTCCAAGCTTTTGGATGGTTTCCCTATCATCTTAGATGATTCCTTGTGTGTGCTAGCACTTAGAAATTTTGCAACAAAAACTTCTTCTTCTTTCTTCAAGTTTCGGCCAAGCCAAATTTTGAGAGGGAGAGTGCCAATTTTCGGTAATAGAGAGAAGAGAGGGAGATGGAAAATGACTTGTGTATTTTGTTTTCAAAAAACAAAATATCATATACCAAATCTCAAAATTTGGTAAAAGTCAATCTCATGATTACACACAAAATGTGTAATACAAGTCATCACCATTCCTTTCACCAAAACCCATCACCTAAAGTAATTAAAGTGACAAGTGATGTGACATGTGGACTACTTGATTCAAAATCCGAGTGGGCCCGCGACACATCCCGGGCTCGGGTTCGCTAATTCTGAATTAATGAATTATCCGTTGCGACGTAATTAAATCAAATTTAACTAAATAATTAGCCAAGCAAAATTACTATTCACATCGCTCGCGAATTAATTCTAAATTAATTCGTCTCCCGAATTAAAATCCAATTTTAATTCCACGTCGAAATCTAATTTCATTTAATATATCGAATATATTATTTTATTGATTAATTCTAAATTAATCATTCTCTCTCTTCAAATAGTATTTTATCCTAGATAAAATCTCTCCGTAATTAATCCCAGATTAATTATGATCGAATCATATGTCATCGGTGAATCTTCGGGAAGCGACCCAAGAGATCCCTGGATATGTTGGTAGTAAATCCGGTCGTCGGACTATCCGAACACGTACGTACCTCGTACTATGTTTTTACCGATTTATGAGACATGGTTGGCTTCTAGCAAAGAACCGTGCCTACCCAATTCTCCAGAAATATTTTTAATGGAATATATAATCTTTGTCAGGTGTAGTATACGTATTATTGCGTATTGTGATCCAGTATCGGATGTCACATGCAAGGCCTGAGGCTGGAATAGTGTCTGCCCCGTACGAAGCATATATCGGATTACAAGCAACTAGTCTCTTTAATCGGATAATCATGACCATGTCATATTATCCCGATGGTTGCAACCATTTAGAGTACCAGTTCTGTATCACTGCGTGATCATCATCTCCATATGAATGAAGTGATACTTCCATCTTGACATCACACCCAATACACTACGATTCTCAATAAACCCACAAGAGGCGTACACAAAACCTGTTAAAGTCCTGGACGACAAAAATCGAAGCGTATTGATTGTCGTAAGTACTAGCGATGCAACCTCCTATCACACTTGCATAAGTATCCAATACTTAAATATATGAGAACTATGCTGTTACTCTTCCATAACACGCACAAGTGCAATACTAGTCTATTCCGCATTATCGATGTCCAGTCTCGATAATACTACGACTAGGGATATTTAATGATTAAACCTTTATGGATTGATACTGTCTCATATCTTATAATCCGGAACTAATCATAAGGACTTTTATCATTTATTTATTTAAGTAATCAAATTACAAAATGATAAAATGCAATTTCCATTCCTACATAATTAATTTGTACAAAAACCACAATGTCTTTTACAAATAGTGACGCTATGGGTCATAATTGTCTAACAATCTCCCACTTGGCCTATAGCGAGTCACTCAAGCATCTAATACATGAACTATGTACATGTCGCTCAAACTTTTGCTGAGGAATAGCTTTCGTCTGCGGATCTGCAATATTGTCCTCTGATGCGACCTTCTCGATCTTCACATCGCCACGATGTATGATCTCATGAATCAGATGGAAATTTTGAAGAACATGCTTGGATCATTGATGAGACCGAGGTTTCTTAGCCTGCGCTATAGCCCCGTTATTGTCATAATACAATGGAACGGGCTCAGTTGCTAACGGAACTACTCCTAATCCAATTAGGAATTTACGAATCCAAACTGCCTCTTTTGCTGCTTCAGCTGCAGCAATGTACTCCGCTTCTGTTGTTGAATCGGCAACGGTCTCTTGCTTGGAAGATTTCCAACTTACTACTCCGTTATTCAAACAAAATACGCACCCGGATTGCGACTTACAGTCATCTTTATCGGTTTGGAAACTTGCGTCGGTATACCCAGTTACCTTAAGTTCTCCATCTCCATAGATTAAGAAAGTATCCTTAGTTCGTCTAAGATACTTAAGGATATTCTTAACCGCCATCCAGTGACCATCACCTGGATCGCCCTAATAGCGACTACACATGCTCAAAGCATAAGAGACATCAGGTCGCGTACATATCATGACATACATGATCGATCCGACTGCCGAGGCGAACGGTATCTGACTCATGTTGTCTCTCTCATCTTGATTTTAGGACACATGTCCTTAGATAGAGTGACGCCATGTGACACTGGCAATAGTCCCCTATTGGACTGATCCATGTTGAATCTCTTCAACACTTTGTCAATATACGTGCTCTAGGAGAGTCCAAGTAGCTTTCTAGATCTATCCCGGTAGATCTTTATTCCTAGAATAAAGGCTGCTTCTGCCAGATCCTTCATGGAGAATTTTAATGAAAGCCAAGCTTTCACCGATGTGAACATGGGAATGTCATTGCCAATAAGCAATACATCATCAACGTAAAGGACAATGAATGTCAGTGCGCTCCCACATTTTGAACGAAATCATATTCTTTTATGATCTCATCAAAACATTGGTTCCATGAACGCGATGCTTGCTTCAATCCATAAATGGATTGATTTAACTTACAAACCTTGTTTGCAAGTCTTGGTACAAAAAAACCGTCAGGCTGTTGCATCTAAACATCCTCAAAAAGGTTTCCGTAAAGGAAAGCGATTTTGACGTCCATCTTCCATATCTCGTAATCGAAATATGCAGCAATAGCAAGCATTATCCGAATGGATTTAATCATGGCAACGGGTGAAAAAGTTTCTTCGTAATCGACACCATGTTATTGACGATACCATTTCGTTACAAGCCTAGCTTTGTATGTTTGTATGTTGTCATCCATGTCGGTCTTCCTCTTGAAGACCCATTTGCATCCAATAGGCTTTACGCCTTTTGGTGCATCAACCAGTGTCCAAACTTGGTTGGTGTACATGGAATCCATTTCGGAATTCATGTCATCTTGCCATAAATCGGAGTCGATACCTTGTATCGCTTCCTCATACGTAGCCGACTCATCTTCCTCAATAAGATTAATATCTGTAGGCACTGCATTTTTGCATATAAGTCCCGATGATGAGTCTCACATGGAGACACTACCTCTTTAATTTATGGAAGTCGCAGGAAACGGACTTCGGAAGGGAAGAGTCAGACATTGACATTTTTTTGGATTTAATTCGCTTGTTTAGCTTCGGGTTCGCTTGTTGGACCTCTGTTTTAAAACACATCCTTAGCCCAAACCCCCGCAAGTCACACACCAAGCCCACACACCACCAAGCCACACACCAAGCCCACCAAAAAGACCAACCACACGCCCAAACATCCTCTATCACACGCCCAAACCCAATAAAACACATCCAAAATAACAAATAACACATTAAACACATGCTAAAATAAAGATAAATCACCTTCATAAATAAAAGAAATCAAATCAAATCAAGATAAATCACCTTCCTAAATAAAAGAAATCAAATCAAATCAAGATAAATCATATTCCTAATTAAAATAAATCAAATCAAATTTAAACAAATCACCTCCCTAAATTAAGTAGATATTTTCCTTGTGATATGCTAATTAGGAGATATCACCATTGATTACTTGATTCCTTTCCTATTCAAACAAGGATAACCCTAACCTTTGCTTATAAAATGAAGCCTAAAACTAACCTTGAAACCGCTAGCTCATTCTCACGAAATCAACCATAATGTTCTAAGCCTCTCAAACTCCACGCACACATAAGCCACTACCTCTTCATCATTCAACACACTCACGCAAACAGCCTCTCAAACTCCACACACACGTAAGCCACTGCCCCTTCACCACGTAAACCATTCACGCACATTGACATACACCCACGCCACCTGCCTTCTTCACATAACAAGCCTTCAAACTGCCACTCACTTCACGCCATTAGCATTCCTTCAGCGCATAATCAACACCTTTCACGCATAAAAACCCCTGACCTGCCTGCCTTCTACGTATAAGCCCATGCCTTCTTCATGTAAAGCCCCTAAAAAATAGTCTCCGACCACCGAAAATAGCCCCTGAAACACAGCCTAAACATCACCGAAAACAACCCCTGAAACATATCTTATGACCACCGAAAACAGCGTCTGAAACATAGCCTCTGACCACCGAAAATAGCCCCTGAAACATAGCCTCTGACCACCAAAATTAGCCCCTGAAACATAGCCCCTGACCACCGAAAATAGCCCCTGAAACACAGTTCCTGACCACTACAAAACACCCCTGAAACACAGCCCTCTGACCACCGCATAACACCCTGAAAACACAGCCCTAATTCACGCACCAACAGCCTTAAACAGCAGCCCCAATTCACGCCAAAAATAACACCAAAACTACAGCCCAAACTGTGAAAACTGTAACCCCTAATACCCTTAAAAATGCAAAAACAGTCCCTTATTACCGCAAAGACATTGACTAGAAAATACAGTGAAAACAGCAGATAAAACAGAGTAAAACATCAGCCCAAACAGTGAAATAGCGAAGGAAAATGTTGAACCAGTGAACCAGAGAAGTTGCGGAGCATCAACCCTTCCGACGGACGTGTAACGTACTTCCAAAAGACGACTTAAGAGGTTAGACCTGAGGGCACCCCATTTTATTTATTTCCACTTATTTCTTTTATTTTTCCAATATTCCTTCGCATGGGTATTGCTGATTAAAGTATGCTATGGCTATTGGATGAATGAAATATGTGTCGTCTCTTGTGGTATATCGGATGGAAACCCAGACGTAAATTTCGTAGCCGAATCCGAATGGATGGTAGTGCGGTCTGTACTTGGGAAACAACTCCACGTACCACTTGAGCAAACGACATATATTTCACTTTATTTTATCTTGTTCGTCTGTTATTCGCATTTCATATTCCGCCATTTACTTTCCGTACGTTATTTGTTTATGTATTGATGATATAGTGCGCATGGGCAAATCAAGTGGATTAAAGGTCTTCTGTTTTGAGGGATGAAAAGCCTAAGGGCTACCTTTACCATGACGTTTTGCCGCGCCAGACGAAGTATGTTTGATTGAATGTGAGATATGTTTAATCGGACATACGAAGTCCCATATCATTGTCTTATTTATTTGTATGCATTGTAATGTAATACGCATGGGCTTATTATGTTGGTCTAAAGGTTCTTTACTTGAGGGAAGAAAAGCCTAAAAGGCTACCTTTACCATGATATTTCGCCGCGCCTTTTATTATTCCCTTATTTGCTTTCTGTATGCCATCTCCTTGTTAAATCATGCATCATAGTGTAATGCGCATAGGCAAATCAAGTTGGATTAAAGGTCTTCCAACTTGAGGGATGAAAAGCCTTAGGGCTACCTTTGCCACGACGTTTTGCCGCGCCGGACGAAGTACACTCGATTTAATGTGAAATATGTTCAATTGGGCATACGAGGTCCTACATCGTGTATTTGTTTATCCATGTATGTGTTTGTGTCATTTCAGATGCCATTTTGGCAATTTCGTTTGAATGCGTTTCCAAATGCTACACGAACGTATGCATTCTGCCTCATTCCGTTCGAACACGTTTACGAATGCTACACGAACATATGCATTTTGCCTCATTCCATTCGAACGCATTTACGAACGCTACTCAAACGCGCACATATTCTGCTTTACCATACATCAGGTCTTATCCCGTTCGAATGCATTTTCGAACGCTATACGAACGTGAACCTTCTGTTTACCATTCGAACGCGTTTTCAAATGCTACACGAACGCACATACAGTTCACAAACTTCATTTCGTCACATTTCATGCATGTTTGCTTCTTTGATCATTTCTTTTGCACCATATGATTAATCATATCATTTCATTATTTGATGCTTAGGAAATTATCATCCATTTATATTTTCGTATTTATTTATTCGATATGCTCATGAGATTGTGTGCTCACTTTTATTATTAATGCCTTTATAGTTGTTATTAGTTACATTATTGCACTTTATTGTTTAATACGTTCATGAATTATGTATTTTGCTTTCATTTTTTCATTTACGATTATGGGTGTGCAAACTTGCATGTTGCTTAAATTATCTGGTATGTGTTACATGAGATTTGGTTATACTATTGCATAAATCCTTTCATTACAAGTGGCATAAGTAAGGGACCATTCCGAACCCAACGGTTTGAGGTCTTCCCTTGCGTGGTGTGAGTGCGGCCTTAAATTATTTTCCCGGTTCACTCCAGGTGGCGACTCCATTTTTTAGTTCTCCGATTTAGTTCCCCCGTGGGCTACTCCGTACTCCTAACCATGCCGCGAGCCCGGAGCATGCGTCACCGATTTGTGTTGTCTACAATATCCACATGAGGTGAGATCAGAAACCCATACCTCTCAGGCTGTTTTCTGACTCTCTCCGACCTACGCGGTCCTTGTGTATTCGAAGATTGTGTTACAGTCTCATCCCTGATTGACTGTTCATGTTCCGTAAAGGATTCTATGCCAGGAACAGTATCACTCTGATTTTCATCGAGTTCTACTTTCCTCTCATTTATCAATGTATTTAGGAATTCCTTCTAAAGGAAAATTGCATGTAGAGCAACAAATACTTTGTTCTCTTGTGGGTGATAGAAGTAATATCCTTTGGTTTCCCTAGGATATCCTACAAATAGGCATTTATCCGATTTGGGTTCAAGTTCGGTACCTTCCAAATGTTTGACATATGCCCAGCAACCCCAAATCTTCAGGAATGAGAAACCCGGTTTCTTTCCTGTCAATATTTCATACGGAGTCTGTTGAACAGACTTTGACGAAACCTTATTCAAAATAAGTATTGCATTGTTCAATGCATATCCCTAGAAGGAAATAGGTAGCTCTGCGCGACTCATCATAGACCTTACCATGTCTAACAAAGTTCAGTTTCTCCGTTCGGACACACCGTTTAATTACGGTTTTCCAGGAGGAGTCCACTGTGAAAGAATACCATATTCTTTCAAGTAATCAAGAAACTCATTGCTCAAGTATTTGCCACCACGGTCCGACCGTAATGTCTTAATACTTTTACCGGTCTGTTTTTCTACTTCGTGTCGAAACTCTTTGAATTTCTCAAAGGTTTTCGACTTGTGTCTCATAAGATACACATAACCCTAACCCGATGTATCATCCATACAGGTTACGAAGTATTCATATCCACATCTAGCCTGGCTAGACATGGGCCCACAAATGTCACTATGAACAAGGACTAACAGTTCGGTGGCACGTTCACCTTTACCGCTAAAAGGTGATTTAGGCATCTTGCCTAATAATCAAGATTCACAGACGTCATATGAATTTGGATCAAATCCGTCCAAGTACCCATTCTTCGAAAGTGTGGATATACGTGTCTTGTTTATGTGTCCCAGACTACAATGCAAGATGTAAGTTTCATCTTTGTTACTTACTTTAAGCCTTTTGTTTGTTACATTATATGTTTGAGATTGATTCATATTCAAAATATATAGACCATTATTTACATCAGCAGTGCAAATTTCCATATCATTTTTATACATAAAACACCCAGTGTTTCTAAATACAAAAGTGTACCCACATTGGGCTAACATATATACAGAAATAATATTCCTAGTCAAACTAGGTACATAATAACAGTCTGTAAGTTTAAGTACATGCCCCGAGGGCAGTTCCAAAACAAAAGTGCCAACGGCCAAAATGGTGACCTGTGTCCCATTTCCAACGCGGAGGTCAATCTCTCATGAGGCCAGTCTCCTGCTAATCTGCAGATCCTGCACATCAGTACATATATGAGTTCCATAACCAGAATCAAAAATCCAATTTTTAAAACTAGTAGTAGACATGTTTATTTCTTTAATAAACATACCTGAAGCCGGTGCCTTGCCCGCTTTGATTTCCTTCATGTGTTCCTTGTAGTCGCGGCAGTCATGCTTCCAGTGACCCCGCTTCCCGCACTGGAGACATACATCTTGGGATTTGTCCTTAGGTTTTCCAGAACCCTTTGACAATTTGGCCTTGCCCTTCTTGGGCCAAGCCCTTTGACTATCAGTCATACACCTCCAGTCGCCTTGGGCCAAGCCCTCGGAGCCTGAGATGTTGAAGCAATGTGCGCCTCGCGCTTCTTGCCCTTAAGGAGCTCTTTTTCTGCTTCACGCAGAGTGGACATCAACTCTCCAAGAGTTTGGTCTTGGTTCAACATGTTGTAGTTCATGATGAACCCGCTCCAAGTGTCGGGGAGAGACTGTAGGATCAAATCTACTGAAGTCTCAGCCTTGAAGACGATGCCAATTGGTCCGAGCTGCTCAATGTCAGCAATCATCTATGACATATGGTGCTCAACAGACGTACCCTCTGACATGCGAGCGCAGAAGAGCTTATTCTGCAACTCATATCTTTGCGATCTAAGATTAGATCGGTGAAGATCATGCAACTTCACCATCATCTCATAGGGATCCAATCCCTTGATTTGACGATGAAATTACGGAGTCATAGCGGCAAGCATTACCGATTGAGCAGTCGCGTTGTCATCGCTATGAGTCTTCCAAAGCTCTAGCTCAAGCAACTGATCAGGTCGGGGCTTAGGCCCAAGATGTCGCTCTATAGTGTAGAGTAATTGTTGGACAAAATGACCCATAGCGTCACTATTTGTACAGATCATTGTGTTGTTGTAACAAATTAACTATGTGACAAGGAAATTGTACTCTCATCATTTGTGATTAGATCACCATAGATATATAAATGAAGAGAGGTCCCTATGATTAGTTCCTGGATTGAGAATGATATGAGACAGTATCAGTCCACGAAGGATTAATCATTAAATATCCCTAGCCGGAGTATTATCGAGACTGGACATCGATAATGCAGAATAGGCTAGTATTGCACTTGTATGCGTTGTGAGGGCACAACGGCATAGTTCTCATATATATAAGTATCAGATACTTATGCATGTGCGATAGGAGGTCGTGTTTCACCGATAGTACGGGAAACAGCTTCGCTTTGGATAGACCCCTCGGAATCCCATTGGTATTATGACTATGTGTCTATGGGAGGCCGAAATCAAGGTAGGTGTGTATAGTCTTAACCTGAGACTTACATCGCTAATACTTACGATAATCGATAGACTTTGGTCTTGGTGGTACAGGGCTTTAACCGGTTCTGCGTACACCACTTCTGGGTTTATCAGAGAGTCATAGTGTATTGGGTGTGATGTCGAGACGGAAGTATCACTTCAGTCATAGTGGAGATGATGTCACGCAGGATACGGTACTAGTGCTCTTGAGTGATGCGCATCCAATCGGGATATTGTGACCAGGTCATAAATATCCGATTATAGAGACTATGTTACCAGACATCCGATATGTGTTTCGGACGGGGCAGACACTTATCCAGCCCCAGCCCTAGCACGTGACTATCCGATACTGGGCCGATATGCACAATACAATTGGTATACTACGCTTGATATAGATCCTTGTATATTCTATATAGATATGTCCGGAGAATTGGGAAGACTTGGTGCTTTGCTAGGAGTCGACCTTGTCTCGTAAATCGGTAGAACGTAGTACTTGGTACATACGTGATTCGGATACTCCAATGACCGTATTTACTGCCAATATATCCGGGGATCTCATGGGTCGCTTCCCGATAATCCATCGATGACGCACAACTCGCACTCTTGAATAATCTGGGATTATATAGAAGAGAGAGAAAATTAATCTAGGATTAATTACAGAGATATTTTATCTAGGATAAAATATCGTCTAGAGAGAGATAACGATTAATTTGGAATTAATCGATTAAATTAATATATTCGATATATTAAACGAAATTAAATTTCGACGCGGAATTAAAATTAGATTTTAATTCGGGCGAACAAATTAATTTAGAATTAATTCGTTAGCGACGTGAATAGTGAATTCGCTAGGCGTAATCATTTAATTACGACGCGATGAAAAATCGTTAATTTGGAATTAGCGAACCCGAGCCCGAGTGTGATTGCGAGCGCATTCGTATTTCGAATTCGAGTGCGGCAACGCAAGTCGCATCAAGCGTCAAATCATTCGTCACATCAAGCGTCAAATCAAATGTCACTTTGAGTGATGTGATTGATTGATGTGATTGATTGATTGAAAGACATGTCACTTTAATAAAGGTGATATGAATAGTGATTGATTTGACTAGAATAGTGTAAAGCATTTTGGAGGGAAAAGCTTTAAGTTTTGGCTCCAAATTTCATTTGATAAATTGGATTTAATTAAATGAAATTGATTATTTATTTTGGAAAATATATAATCACAAGTTTTACATATATTTCATTAAGTCAAAAACACAATTCTCTCTCTCACTCTCTCATCTCTCTCACGCCAAAACAGTGGCTTTGCTCACTGGTTTTGAACTTCATTTGGGCGTGAATATTAGGGAAGCATGAGTGGGTTTTCATGGTGAAAATTCAAGTGCTAGCACACTTACGAGTCTTGCGAAGGTGGTAGGGAGGTTCGCCCATGAGCCGGGATCCGTTAGACGAGGCTTGGAGCTCCGTTTGTCATCTCAAAATTCTGAAAATAGAGGCAGTGAACTGCAGCAGTTTGGCGTCCTTGGCAGTGGCTATTTGGCCTTGATTCGTCTCCAAATCGACTCAACTGATCGATGTGAGTATTGCGCTATCTCCGTTGGTGTGTTCACACATTGATTTCATGTCTTGTTTGATCTTGGGACCTAGATAATAACCAACAATGGCATCAAGAGCCTAGGTTCAAGCATGAAAAATGTAGGGCTTAAAATTTGGGTAAATGTTTGTTGAGAATGATTTGAATAAATTGATTGTTTAAGTATGCTTATAACATGTTTAATTTCATTTTGGTTGGACCAATTTGTTGAAAAATGATTTGGAATTATTTTCCCCAAATATTTGACCTTGGCCGAATGTGATGGATATTTGGAAATCTTGGATTTTTCATTTTAATTCATTGGATGAGTTATAATGATGTAGGATGACGTTGATTTGAGATTGAATTGGATTTAATTTTGAATTGGATAAAAATCCCTAAATTCCTTATGTTGGCCGAATTGGTTTATGCCCTAATGTCTTGGTATTTTTTGATTTTATGACATTGGATGTGTATGAAATCATTTAGGATGTTGATTTAATGTCGATTGTGGGTTCGATTGGATTGAAACCAAATCGGACACAAAATCCATCATTTGGCCGAGAGCATTAAAAGCATGTAAAGGGTTTGATTTTTGATTAATTTGTGTTGGACACCAATTGATGAAAATGACCATGATTAATTATGTAAATTCATGTTTTAGAAATGTTGATTTGGGTAATTGATCATGTAATACACTTTGGTAATTAAATTGGGAAAATTGGATTTTTTGAATTTAATTATTTGGGCCTATTTTTGATATTGGGCTTCTAATGTTGTAATTGGGCCTATTGGGCTTGATTTTATCAAGTTGGGTTTAGGCCAAGTGGATTGGATCCAATTGGGCCCAAAACCTTAACCATAAAGCCCAAATGCGACTGATGAACCTTTAAAGTTCAATTGGGCCTAATGGGCCAAGATTGATTTATGGGCTTATGTGGTAAATCCCGGATTGGACTTTGGTTATCGGTTTGACCCGAGTTGACCAAAAGTCCACGCCTTAAGAAATCAATTAAAAGCCCATTGGACCTTAATTGAATTGACGTTGGACGTTAATCGGTCTTTGAGACGCGTTACGATTAAATTTGGAATTTAATCGTAAAAGGTTTATTAAATAAAAGTGTAATATTTAATTTGGAATTGAATAGTGAATTATTATTAAATACATGTTAAATTAGATTTAATGATGTAGTTTAATTTAATTCATGAATTCGTACTTTAGGTACTTATTCGCAAAAACGAGTTTGACTCGAACAAAATCAAATCGTTGTTTGAACATTGGATGATCACTCACTTAATTATCAATTATTATTTGATTAGATTGATTGATAGCATTCTTATGTGTGTGAATACGTGGTTGTGTTGTATGAATAATGTATATCGGATGGATATTAGTCGAGTGGGGCAATTTTAGAAATTGTTGTAATAAATTCGATTTATTAAATTGGACCTGTGTGTCCAGCCTTATCACCTTCATTCTCTTTGTATTCTCTTCTCACCTATTCCCCTCCATGTAAATGAGGTTTCTTTAGAAGTGTAGTGTAACGGGTAGAAGTAATACAAGTGCTAGCTTGAGTGAGAAAGGGAGAGATTTGATCTAGGATCAATGTGTAAAGTATCCATCCGCATATCATTATTATTTATTTTCATACTCGCTTTATTATGTATTTAGAATGCATGTTTAAGGGTGTATGATGATGAGACCTTAACAAAGATAATTAAATTGGTAGCCAATTTGCACGCGAAAAAACCCTCGTTAAATATCAAGCGTTTATTTTCCTTCCATTGAGTGATTCTTGCTCAGGATCCGAGATTGGCAGGGGTTGTTGGCCAAAGTCAAGCCCTTGTCCGTCGAAGATGTGTTTTAATCACGAGGCTTTGTTCCATATCGGTGTCGTGTCCAAGTTGTGGTTTGTTGGCTAAAGTCAAGACCACTTCTTGTCCATCGACATTGATTACGAAGCTTCCATGTCAATGGGTCCGCGCTTGACTGGGATCACTAGGTTTGTTGTGCCAAAGCCAAGGCCTAGTTGATTCAGAGGAAAAAGGTTAGGGTATATATTCGATATATAGGCATATATTAGATATATGTTTGGGACTTGGATGTCCACCTACTGGAACTAGGAGTTGGATGAGATCCAATTGATCTTCGAGATCTACCTAGTTAATTATCATACAATTTGTTGGCCAAAGTCAAGATTGTGTGATATTTAACGGGATCCTAGCCCACTAGGAAACACGGTTTCCCGAGTACTCGACAGAGGGTTAGAGGCTCGACGAAAAATAGTGGGAGGCAAGTATTGAATTTGCAACATTCGTTCGAATACTCGCTAAACGCGCTCATCTATATTTTACTCGTCATATTAATCAAAAGTATTAGTTGGACTAATATTTTATGTTGTTTTAAATATATATATAGTTGGACTATATGCAAACTCATTCGATATATAGTTGATTTTATAATTGGATTACAGTAATCAATATAATTGAATTAAAATTATAGTTGATTAAATAATTGGATTATTGTAATCAATATAATGAATAGTACCTTATTAAATTGATTAAATAGTTGGACTATTGAAATCAAGAAAGAATTGAAAAGTTGAATATTTAAAATATATAATCCTTGGATTAAATGTTTTAAATGATTTAATTTTCATTGGGAATTAATAATAGGTTACTTTATTGATAAAATAACTGTTATATCTAAGCCCATAATTAAGCAAATAGTAGAGCATAAAATCTTTGGAAGATTTATGTGATGATGACTTTAGTGCTTAATTTAATATACTTGACAATAAATCTATCTTTAGATTTAAAAGGTATTAAAATTGCAATTAATAATTCTTGGAGAATTAATTGACTATTCTAGTGGAGAAAAGTCAAAGTTTGCAATTGAGCAAGTTGCACAAGGTGCACATCATTTCGATATTCCGAAACCCAAGGCTTGGCCAAAGGTTTGTGAAATATTGAAAAGTTAATTGACATATCCCAAAGTGACTACCATTTGGATATGGAAGGCACGAAGGAATTAAAGAAAGGGCGAGGCTCTGACTTTAAAATATTTGTCAAAGTTATGTTCACTACTAGTATTGAAATTGGATTTTAAATACTTAGTGTGGTACATAAAATATATGTATTGATGTTCAGAATCCGCTATGATCTGGATACTGACTTCAAGCCGAGATTTCTCTGCAAATCGGAAACGGGACGAAAGTCGCTGTTTCGACCGTAGATACCTAAGTTTAGGAACCACCCTTTGGGTATGTACTTAAATTAGGAACTGTTATAATGTAACTAGTTTGACTAGAGACATTATCTCTATATCAGTGTTTAATCCGTTGCGGATAAACCTTTATATTCTAGAACACTAAAGTGTTTTATTATATAAAGATGATACTGAGATAAACACATTAGATGTGAATAACAGAATTTATATTTTGAATATAATAAAATCTCAAACATATAAAAATGACAAATAAATAGCTCAAATTGATTTGATCAATAGAGACTTATTTGTGGCATTGTTGTCTAGGAACAATTAAACGAGACTCGTATATCCACACTTTTGAAGAGTGGGTACTAGGACTGATTTGACTATTCAAATAAGGTCTCGAATCTAGTTTATTAGGTAAAGTACCTAAAATACTATTTACTTGGTAATAGTAAAAAGGCCACCGATCTGTTAGCCCTATTCATGGTGAAGTAAGTGGGCCCATATCTAGCTAGGCTAGATGTGAACATGAATATTTCGTGACCTTAACGGATGTGGCATCACGTTATGGTTATGTGTTTCTTTTGAAGAACACAAATCAGAAACTTTAAAGTTTCAACACGAAGTAAATAAACAGATCGGCTATAGTATTATTCCGCCACGGTAAGACCGTAATGGAAAATACTTAAGCAGTAAGTTTCATACGTACATGAAAGAGTACGATATTCTTTCAAATGAGGACTCCTTTGGAGACACGTAAGTTAGACGGTGTGTCCGAACTAAAAACCGAATTTTGTTGGACATGATAAGGTTTATCACGAGTCGCTCTGAGCTACTGTTTCCTTCAATAGGATATGTATTACAGTGCAAAACTTATTTAGAATAAGGTTCCATATAAATCTGTTTGACAGATGTCATATAGGATATGATCAGGGAAGAAACGAGGTTTCTCATTCCTGATAATTTGGGATTGCCAGACATAACGTTTGGATGATACCAAACTAAAAGACCCAAATTGGATAAGTGCCAATATAGGTTATCCTAAGGGAAACCATAAGTATAGTACTTATAAATCTCACATGAGAACAATGTGATTGTTGCTCACCATGCATTTTTCCTGAGAGGAATACCGATATGCAGTGGTCAGTGGGAGGATAGTGATACTCGATGAAAATCAGAGTAATAATGTTCTAGGCACGAAGTCCTTAATGGAACACAAATAGTTCATCTATGATGAATCTATACATTAATCTTCAAATACACAAGAAACTAGTAGATCAGATAGAGTCAGAAAACAACCTAGGGTATGGGTTTCTGATCTAACCTCATAAAGATGTCAATCTTATGAAGGTATATCCACCGACTACGTTTTGAGGAAGTGATACGAGGTATCGACTCCCTATTATGGCAAAGTGCCATGAGTCCGAAATGGATTCCATGTATAACAACTATTTTGGATACTAGTTGTTGTACCACAAGGCATTGTGCCTATTGGTACATAAACGTCTTCAAGGAAGACATACATGGAAGGCAACATACCAACGTACAAAGCTGGGCTTTTGACGGAAAGGTATCGTTATCAACATTGTGTTAATAACGATTCAACCTTTTACCTGTTGCCATGGTAAATCCATTTTGAAGATGCTTGTTGATAACTGCGTATTTCATTTATGAAATATGTCAGTTATAGATCAAAATCGCTTTCCTGAAAAGGAAACCTTTTGGAGGATGTTTACAACATCCTGACGATTTTGTATAACCAACAAACGAGGTTTGCGGGTTATTCGATCCATTTTTGGATTAATGCAAGCATAAGGTTCTTGGAACTGTCGTTTTGAAATAATCATAATGGTTTATGATTTGAATCAAAATGAAATAATTCTTGTGTATATAAGGAGGTTAGTGGGAGAGCGCACTGACAGTTAAATTCCCATATAGCAATTGATGAAAGCTTGGCTTTCAATAGAAATTCTCCGTAGAATTCTGGGGAGTAACAACCTTTATTCGAGGAATAAAGATCTACTGGGATAGATTTGGAGTTGTTAACACTCTCTGGGAAATTGTACATTTAAAATGTACTTGTATTGGTGTCTCATACGCTTCGAGCATATGGAGTCACGATCAGGTCAATCCAAGTGATAGTCACTGGATTGAAGTTAAGAACATCTGTTAGTATCTCAGAGAAATAAAGATGCTATCTTAAACTATGGAGAAGGAGAACTTGTAGTGACTGGGATCACTGCTGCAAGTTTCCAAACGATTAAATAATACGGTACTATAAAAGTTTGAACACTGGGACAGTGAGCTGGAAATCTTCCTAGCAAGATAACTGTTGCCGAATAAACAACAAATGCGGATTATTGCTGCAGCTGAGGCAGCAATAGAAGCCATTTGGGTCGAAAATAAATCTAATTAGATTAGATATAGTTCTGTTAGCGGCTGAGCTAGGCGTCAGCACATGCTAAGGAATTAAAGGTCTCATCGACGATCCAGATATATACTTCTATATCATCTGATTCGTTCGGATCACACATCGTGGCGATGTGATGATCGTATAAATCGCGTCAGACGATTATCAAACAAATCCGCTGACGAAAACCTTTCCTCAGCAATTTGAGCGAACCGTACATAGTTCGGGTGTGGGACACTTGAGTGACTGGCTATGTGCCAAGTGGGAGATTGTTGGACAAAATGACCCATAGCGTCACTATTTGTAAAGATCATTGTGTTGTTGTAACAAATTAACTATGTGACAAGGAAATTGTACTCCCATCATTTGTGATTAGATCACCATAGATATATAAATGAAGAGAGGTCCCTATTATTAGTTCCTGGATTGAGAATGATATGAGACAGTATCAGTCCACGAAGGATTAATCATTAAATATCCCTAGCCGGAGTATTATCGAGACTGGACATCGATAATGCAGAATAGGCTAGTATTGCACTTGTGTGCGTTGTGAGGGCACAACGGCATAGTTCTCATATATATAAGTATCAGATACTTATGCAAGTGCGATAGGAGGTCGTGCTTCACCGATAGTACGGGAAACAGCTTCGCTCTGGATAGACCCCTCGGAATCCCATTGGTATTATGACTATGTGTCTATGGGAGGCCGAAATCAAGGTAAGTGTGTATAGTCTTAACCTGAGACTTACATCGCTAATACTTACGATAATCGATAGACTTTGGTCTTGGTGGTACAGGGCTTTAACCGGTTCTGCGTACACCACTTCTGGGTTTATCAGAGAGTCGTAGTGTATTGGGTGTGATGTCGAGACAGAAGTATCACTTCAGTCATAGTGGAGATGATGTCACGCAGGATACGGTACTAGTGCTCTTGAGTGATACGCATCCAATCGGGATATTGTGACCAGGTCATAAATATCCGATTATAGAGACTATGTTACCAGACATCCGATATTTGTTTCGGACGGGGCAGACACTTATCCAGCCCCAGCCCTAGCACGACTATCCGATACTGGGCCGATATGCACAATACAATTGGTATACTACGCTTGATTTATATCCTTGTATATTCTATATGGATATGTCCGGAGAATTGGGAAGACTTGGTGCTTTGCTAGGAGTCGACCTTGTCTCGTAAATCGGTAGAACGTAGTACTTGGTACATACGTGATTCGGATATTCCGATGACCGTATTTACTGCCAATATATCCGGGGATCTCATGGGTCGCTTCCCGATAATCCACCGATGACGCACAACTCGCACTCTTGAATAATCTGGGATTATATAGAAGAGAGAGAAAATTAATCTAGGATTAATTACAGAGATATTTTATCTAGGATAAAATATCGTCTAGAGAGAGATAACAATTAATTTGGAATTAATCGATTAAATTAATATATTCGATATATTAAACGAATTAGATTTCGACGCGGAATTAAAATTAGATTTTAATTCGGGCGAACGAATTAATTTAGAATTAATTCGTTAGCGATGTGAATAGTGAATTCGCTAGGCGTAATCATTTAATTACGACGCGAAGGCAAAATCGTTAATTTGGAATTAGCGAACCCGAGCCCGAGTGTGATTGCGAGCGCATTCGTATTTCGAATTCGAGTGCGGCAACACAAGTCGCATCAAGCGTCAAATCATTCGTCACATCAAGCGTCAAATCAAATGTCACTTTGAGTGATGTGATTGATTGATGTGATTGATTGATTGAAAGACATGTCACTTTAATAAAGGTGATATGAATAGTGATGGATTTGACTAGAATAGTGTAAAGCATTTTGGAGGGAAAAACTTTAAGTTTTGGCTCCAAATTTCATTTGATAAATTGGATTTAATTAAATGAAATTGATTATTTATTTTGGAAAATATATAATCAAAAGTTTTACACATTTTTCATTAAGTCAAAAACACAATTCTCTCTCTCACTCTCTCATCTCTCTCACGCCAAAACAGTGGCTTTGCTCACTGGTTTTGAACTTCATTTGGGCGTGAATATTAGGGAAGCATGAGTGGGTTTTCATGGTGAAAATTCAAGTGCTAGCACACTTACGAGTCTTGCGAAGGTGGTAGGGAGGTTCGCCCATGACCCGGGATCCGTTAGACGAGGCTTGGAGCTCCGTTTGTCATCTCAAAATTCTGAAAATGGAGGCAGTGAACTGCAGCAGTTTGGCGTCCTTGGCAGTGGCTATTTGGCCTTGATTCGTCTCCAAATCGACTCAACCGATCGATGTGAGTATTCCGCTATCTCCGTTGGTGTGTTCACACATTGATTTCATGTCTTGTTTGATCTTGGGACCTAGATAATAACCAACAGTAACTTCTCGGATCCCAGAACAATTCTGAGATTCATATCCCAGTCTTGAAAGTTTGTGCCATTAAAGACATTTTCGCCCTTGATAATATCCTTAATGCTTAACTTTCATGTCATCTTAATCGCAATAGTCCAACTATTCGATTAACGATGTATGGGTACAGTCTAACTGTTACAAGAAAAATAATAATATATTAGTCAAACTAATAAAATAATTGACGAAATAATTTGAAAGCGCGTAAAGCTAAGTATTTGAACGAAATTGCAAATTCAATACTAGCCTCCCACTATTTTTCTGCGAGCCTCTAACCCTCTTTGAGTACTCTGGAAACCTTGTTTCCTAGTGGGCTAGGATCCCGTTAAATAACACACAACCTTGACTTTGGCCAACAAGCTGTATGATATTTAACTAGGTAGATCTCTAAGATCAATTGGATCTCATCCAATTCCTAAATCCGGTAGGTGGACCTCCAAGTCCGAAACATATATACAATATATATGCCAATATATTCAATATATTTTCCTAACCGTTTTCCTCTGAATCAACTAAGCCTTGGCTTTGGCACAACAAGCTTAATGATTCCAGTTAAGCGGAACCCACTGACTTTGGAAAGCTTCGTACTCGATGTCGATGGACAAGAAGTGATCTTGACTTTGGCCAACAAATCAAAACTTGGACAAGACATACGATATGGAACAACGCCTTCATGATTCAAACACATCCGTGATGGACAATGGTCTTGACTTTAGCCAACAAACCAGTGCCAATCTTGGATCTTGAGTAAGAATCACTCAAAGGAAAGAAAACACTTAATATTTGTTGAGGGTTTTTTCGCGTAAATTGGCAACCAATTTATTATCTTTGTTAGGTCTCATCATACACCCTTAAGCATGCATTCTAAAAGCATAATAAGGCGCGAAAATAAATTAATAATGATATGCAGATGGATATCTTACAGATTGTTCCTAGAATAAATCACTCTTTTTCCTCTCCCCGGCTAGCACTATTTTTACTTCTACCCAATTATATAATACAATGAAAGAAACCTCATTAACATTGAGGGGAATTAGGTGAGAAGAGAATTTCAAAGAATCAAGAGAGATAAGGCTGGAAACGCAGGTCCAATTTAATAAATTCTAAATTTACAACAATTTCCAAAATTGCCCTTTCCCTTCTAATATCCATCCGATATACATTATTCATTCAACACATCCATGTATTCACACAAAACATGTTATTCAATCAATCTAATCCAATTAATTAATCTTTGAATAAAGTGATCATCCAATGTTCAAACAACGATTTGATTTTGCGCGAGTCCAACTCGTTTAAGAATAAGTACTCAAAGTACAATTCTTGAATTATATCGAACTACAATTTAAATCTAATTTAATTCGTATTCAATACTAATTCCATATTTAATTCTAAATTAAATAACTACACTTTTAAATGCGCCTTTAAGACTTAGATTCCAAATCTAATCTAAATGGGTCTCAAAGCCCAATTAACATCCAATGTCATTTAATTAAAGTCCAATAGGCTTTCAATTATTTCTTAAGGCATAGACTTTGGTCAATATGGGTCAAACCCAAATACCAAAGCCCAATTAAGGAATCACCCTATTTGCCAAGAAACCAATTTAGGCCCATAAGGCCCAATTAAACATAAAAGGCCCATTTGTCATATTTGGACTTAAATGAATGATTTAGGCCCAATTTGGATGCAATCCAATTGACCTAACCCAACTTGGCCCAACCAAGCCCATTAGGCCCAAATACAACATTTAAAGCCCAATTCTAAATTAAGCCCAATAATCAAATTCTAAAATTCCAAATTTCATAATTTAATTAATTAAAGTGTATAGCATTAATTAATTATCTAAATTAACATTTCCAAAAATCAATTTAATAAATTAATCATTCTTTAATTTGTTCAACACATGTCCAACATTATTGAAACAAAAAATCATCTCATTTCATGCTTTGAAGCTCAAGGCATTAAAGGGATGTTTAAACCGATTTCGATTTCAATCCAATTAAATCATTAATCAATTTATCCCAAGTCTTTAAACACATCCAATGATCAAAAGAACAAAAAATACCATGACTTTTAGGGCTACATTGCATTCGGCCAACATGCAAAAAATTGGGGAAAATTAATCCAATTCAATTTTCTTCAAATGATCACACATAACTCAAAGTTATCCATATACAAGCATGCTCAAACAAACAATTTGGTTAAATCATGCTCAAATCAAATTTACCCAATTTTAGTATATAAACCCTAAATTAATTTTCAAGCTTATTCAAGGCGCTGATACCATTATTGGTCTCTAAGACATTATCCAAGATCATATAAGCAATGAAAAATTATGAATACAATAGTAAAGTATGGTAGAATCATACTTACATTGAACGGATTTAGGATGCGTCAAACACAAAAAAATTTTGCTCCAAGTTTTCGGCCAAGCTCCAAGATCCAAGCTCCAAGCTTTTTCCTTTGATTCCAAGCTTTTGGGATGGTTTCCCTATCACCTTGGATGATTCCTTGTGTGTACTAGCACTTAGAAATTTTGCAAAAAAAACTTCTTCTTTCTTCAAGTTTCGGCCAAGCCAAATTTTGAGAGGGAGAGTGCCAATTTTTGGTAATAGAGAGAAGAGAGGGAGATGGAAAAATGACTTATGTATCTTGTTTTCAAAAAACAAAATATCATATACCAAATCTCAAAATTTGGTAAAAGTCAATCTCATGATTACACACAAAATGTGTAATACAAGTCATCACCATTCCTTTCACCAAAGCCCATCACCTAAAGTAATTAAAGTGACAAGTGATGTGATATGTGGGCCCCACTTGATTCAAAATCCGACTGGGCCCGCGACACATCCCGGGCTCATGTTCACTAATTCTGAATTAACGAATTATCCATTGTGACGTAATTAAATCAAATTTAACTAAATAATTATGGCAAGAAAAATTACTATTCACTTCGCTCGCGAATTAATTCTAAATTAATTCGTCTCCAGAATTAAAATCCAATTTTAATTCCGCGTCGAAATCTAATATCGTTTAATATATCGAATATTTTATTTTATCGATTAATTCCAAATTAATCATTCTCTCTCTTCAAATAGTATTTTATCCTAGATAAAATCTCTCCGTAATTAATCCCAGATTAATTATGTTCGAATCATACGTCATCAGTGAATCTTCAGGAAGTGACCCAAGAGATCCCTGGATATGTTGGCAGTAAATCCGGTCGTCGGACTATCCGAACACGTACGTACCTCGTACTACATTTTTACCGATTTACGAGACATGATTGGCTTGTTAGACAGTAATGACCCATAGCGTCACTATTTTGTAAATGATATTGTATTATTGTACAAAATTAACTATGTAGTAATGAAATTGCCTTTTACCGTTTTGTAATTTATTTACTTTGATATATAAATGGTAAAAGTCCCTATGATTAATTCCGGATTGAGATGATATGAGACAGTATCAATCCATAAAGGTTTAATCATTAAATATCCCTAGTCGTAGTATTATCGAGATTGGACATCGATAATGCGGAATAGACTAGTACTGCACTTGTGCGTGTTGTGAGGGCACAACAGCATAGTTCTCATATATTTGAGTATTGGATACTTATGCAAGTGCGGTAGGAGGTTGTGTTTTACCGATGGTACGGAAAACAGCTTCGCTCTGGATAGACCCCGCGGAATCCCATTGGTAGTATGTCTGCGTGTCTATGGGAGTCCGCTTCAGGGTAGGTGCATATGGTCTTAACCTGAGACTTGCATCGCTAGTACTTGCGACAATCGGTAGACTTTAGTTTTGGTCGTCCAGGGCTTTAACAGGTTCTGTGTACACCTCTTCTAGGTTTATCGGGAATCGTAGTGTATTGGGTGTGATGTCAAGACGGAAGTATCACTTCAGACATATGGAGATGATGATCGCGCAGGATACAGAACTAGTACTCTATAATGGTTGCAACCATCGGGATAATATGACAAGGTCAGGATTATCCGATTCAAAGAGACTAGTTGCTTGATGTCCGATATATGTATCGTACGGGGCAGACAAACATCTCCAGCCCCAGGCCTTACATGTGATCATCCGATACTGGATCAGTATACACTATACTACGGTATACTACGCCTGTTATAGATCTTATATTCCAATAAGAATATTTCTGGAGAATTGGGTAGGCATGGCGTTTTGCTAGAGGCTAACCTTGTCTTGTAAATCGGTAAAAAAATAGTACTTGGTACGTACGTGTTCGGATAATCTGACGGCCGTATTTACTGCCAACATATCCAGAGATCTCTTGGGTCGCTTCCCGAAGATTCACCAATGACGTATGATTCAAACTCGATTAATCTTGGTTTAATTACGGAGAGACTTTATCTTGGATAAAGTATTATACATAGAGAGAGAACGATTAATTTGGAATTAATCGTAAAATTATTATATTCGATATAATAATCAAAATTCGATTTCGACGCGAAATTAAAATTAGATTTTAATTCGGGCAAACGAGTTAATTTAGAATTAATTCGTTAGCGACGTAAATAATAATTTCGCTAGGCGCAATTATTTATTTAAATTCGATTTAATTAACGTCGCGACGAAAGTTCGGTATTTCGGAAATATCGAACCCGAACGCGTGAGTACGCGTGGGCCCACTTTTATTTGGGTTGTGTGGGGCCCACATGACACATGTCATTTTATGCATTATTTAATTGTTAATACATTGCATGGTGATAGTGTACAATACACTTAATGGTTTTGCATGGAGTTTGAGTGTTTGACACTCTAAGCCATTGCATGATTTGTGTCATAAGTTTATTATTAATTTAATAAATATTATGGCATAAATATAAATTGATTTTTGTAACAAAAATCATAACACTCTCTCCTATTCTCTCATGACCGAAACTGTGAGCTCTCACAGCCCTCTCCACTTTTCTGTTTTCGTTGCAAAAACTTGAAGAATTTGTGTTTGTTTGGAACATAAAATCACACACAAGGCTAGCACCATCAAGGGATCATACAAAGGTGTTATGGGAAACTAATCTTAGAGCTTGGAAGGATCAAAAATTGCTTGGAGCTTCTCTTTTCTGTTTGGCCGAAACCCTCACTGCACAAAGGAGAAAATTTTTGTTTCATCAACGCATCCGCATTCCGATCTTTGTGAGTATGATTCCGCCATACTTCAATATTGTTCATTCATTTATATGTTTTGTTTGCTCTTTTGATCTTGGGACATGGATTAGAATTTCCAACATGGCTTCTAGCAAAACACCGTGCCTACCTAATTCTCCAGAAATATTCTTAATGGAATATATAATATTTGTCAGCCGTAGTATACGTAGTATTGCGTATTGCGATCCAGTATCGGATGTCACATGGAAGACCTGGGGTTGGAATAGTATCTGCCCCGAACGAAGCATATATCGGATTACAAGCAACTAGTCTCTTTAATCGGATAATCATGACCATGTCATATTATCCCGATTGTTGCAACCATTTAGAGTACCAGTTCTATATCCATGCGTGATAATCATCTCCATATGACTGAAGTGATACTTCCATCTTGACATCACACCCAATACACTACGATTCTCAATAAACCCAGAAGAGGCGTACACAGAACCGTTAAAGTCCTGGACGACCAAAACCAAAGCGTATTGATTGTCGCAAGTACTAGCGATGCAAGTCTCAGGTTAAGACCAAATACACCTACCCTGATGCGGACTCCCACAGACACATAGTCATACTACTAATGGGATTCCGCGGGGTCTATCCAGAGCGAAGCTATTTCCGTACCATCGGTAAACACAACTTCCTATCACACTTGCATAAGTATCCAATACTTAAATATATGAGAACTTTGTTGTTACGCTTCCATAACACGCACAAGTGCAATACTAGTCTATTCTGCATTATCGATGTTCAGTCTCGATAATACTATGACTAGGGATATTTAATGATTAAACCTTTATGGATTGATATTGTCTCATATCTTATAATCCGGAACTAATCATAAGGACTTTTATCATTTATATATTTAAGTAATCAAATTACAAAATGATAAAATGCAATTTTCATTGCTACATATTTAATTTGTACAAAAACCACAATGTCTTTTACAAATAATGACGCTATGGGTCATAATTGTCTAACAAAAGCTAAGGATGAACTCTTGTATTTAAGTTTTTATGTTCATGTTACTGATTCCTAAATACTCTTAAACATTAATACAATTGATGCTTATTATTCTTTATTATTCTATGATTTATGAATCCAGAAAATGTGTTTATTCAACTTGCATATAGATTCAGTCATCCTTTTTCTATGTGTGATTGAGGAACCCAGTTGTGAGTGGTAAAGTTATTTTATGAGTTGGTCTTCTGCTGTAGTATTGCCTGAGGGTATATTGTCGACGTTAGATAAGTCATAACGATAACTTTGTGTGCTGTTAACATAGAAAAACTAAATCATTGATTAACTTAGAATTTAATATGTTTAGAATTGAATATCTTTCGATTGTTGGTTTGGGATGTGAAACCTTCAATTGAGTAATAAAATGGAATCAATAACTGAATATAGGGATTGATACAAGAGGGATTCCCGAGGCTTTACTATTTATCTCTACTGATATTTTTCTACGTATTTTCCATAGTTTTTATTTTATATTATCAATTGAATTATTATCTTTACATATAGTTACTGTTAACGTTTTGTTTAAGTAAATCAGTTCTTTGTAACCGTACAGAGACCTCTCGGGCCGAGGCCCACTGAGCCACTTCAGCTAGAGTTATGGAGAACTCATAGCGATGATTGTGATACAACTCAGTCGATCATGCTTGCTTCCATGACTCAACACTTTCGTCGCCAGAATAGGGACTTGGATCCTTATAATATGATGGCTAGACTAAAGGATCTTCACCGCACTAATAAGTGGATGGAGAGGTATGAGTTGGTGAAGAAACTCTTTCGCACCCGTATGACTGATGGCGCTTCAGTTGAGGCCCACGGGACTCAAATGATAGCTGACATTGATGAGCTGGCCAAGATGGGAAAATTTTTGGAGGCTGAGCTGACTGTAGACATGCTTTTACAGTCACTTCCCGATACTTGGAAGCAGATTATCATCAACTACAAGTTGATGGATACAGACGATACTCTTGGAGAGCTATTGTCCATTCTTAAGGAGTCAGAGAAAGAGCTTCTTAAAGGCAACAAGCGCGAGGCGCACTTTGCATCGACCTCTCAGACGTCAAGGGCTGGGCCCAAGGCAACTGGAGGGGTGAATAAGAAGAAGCGTAAGAACAAGGGCAAGGCCAGATGCCGATGGCTTCTGGGAAGCCGAGGACAAGTCACAAGACATATGCCTTAACTGCGGCAAAAGAGGTCACTGGAAGCGTGACTGCCGCATGACAAGGCGATCAGAAGGGAGATCAAGGCGGGCAAGGCACCGCCTCTGGTATGTTTGTTATTGAAATAAACATGGCTACTTCTAGTTTTAAAAATTGGATTTTTGATTCTGGTTGTGGTTCTCATATATGTACTGATGTGCAGGATCTGCAGAACAGCAGGACTCTGGCTTCAGGGGAGATTGATCTACGAGTTGGAAATGGAACTCCTGTTGCTGTTTTGGCCGTGGGCACTTTTGTATTAGAACTGCCCTCGGGGCATGTACTTAAACTAAATGACTGTTATTATGTACCTAGTTTGACTAGGAATATTATATCTGTATCTTTGTTAACCCGAAATGGGTACACTTTTGTATTTAGAAACACTGGGTGTTATTTATATAAAAATGATGCAGAAATATGCACTGCAGTTGCAAATAATGGTCTTTATATTTTGAATATAAATGAATCTCCTACATATAAATTAACAAACAAAAGGCTTAAAAAGAGTGATCCAAATGATGAAACTTATATGTGGCATTGTCGTCTGGGACACATTAACAAGACTCGCATATCCACACTTTCGAAGAGTGGGTACTTGGACGGATTTGATCCAAATTCATATGACGTCTGCGAATCTTGCTTATTAGGCAAAATGCCTAAATCACCTTTTAGCGGTAAAGGTGAACGTGCCACTGAACTGTTAGCCCTCGTTCATAGTGACGTTTGTGGGCCCATGTCTAGCCAGGCTAGAGGTGGATATCGATACTTCGTAACCTTTACCGATGATGCATCACGTTACGGTTATGTGTATCTAATGACGCACAAGTCGGAAACTTTTGAGAAATTCAAAGAGTTTCGACACGAAGTTGAAAAACAAACAGGCAAGAGTATTAAGACATTATGGTCGGACCGTGGTGGCGAATACTTAAGTAATGAGTTTCAAGATTACCTGAAAGAATATGGTATTCTTTCACAGTGGACTCCTCCTGGAACACCACAATTAAATGGTGTGTCCGAACGGAGAAACCGTACCTTGTTGGACATGGTAAGGTCGATAATGAGTCGCACTGAGCTGCCAATTTCCTTCTGGGGATATGCATTAAACAGTGCAGTTCTTATTTTGAATAAGGTTCTGTCAAAGTCTGTTGAACAGACACCATATGAGATATGGACAGGTAAGAAACCGGGTTCTCATTCCTGAATATTGGGGTTGCTGGGCATACGTTAAACGTTTGGAAGGTACCAAACTTGAACCCAAATCAGATAAATGCCTATTCGTTGGATATCCTAGGGAAACCAAAGGATATTACTTCTATCACCCATAAGAGAACAGTATTTTTTGCTCTACATGCGGTTTTTTTCCTTGAGAGGATTCCTAAATGCAGTGTTTAGTGGGAAGAAAGTAGAACTCATGAAAGTCGTAGTGATACTGTTCTTGGCCATGAATTATCAACGGAACATGAACAGTCCATCTGGGATGAGACTGAACCACAATCTTCAAATACACAAGGACCGCGTAGGTCGGAGAGAGTCAGGGTAATACCTGAGAGGTATGGATTCCTGATCTCACCTCATGTAGATATTAATCTTATTGAGGATAATGAACCGGCTACGTATGAGGAAGCGATACAAGGTACGAATCCACTTTATGGCAGAAGCCATGAAGGCCGAAATGGATTCCATGTATACCAACCAAGTTTGGACACTGGTTGATGCACCAGAAGGCGTAAAGCCTATTGGATGCAAATGTGTCTTCAAGAAGAAGACGGACATGGATGGCAACGTACAAACATACAAAGCTAGGCTTGTAGCGAAGGGATATCGTCAACGACTTGGAGTTGATTATGACGAAACCTTCTCACCCGTTGCCATGATTAAATCCATTCGGATAATGCTTACAATAGCTGCATATTACGATTATGAAATATGGCAGATGGATGTTAAAACCGCTTTCCTTAATGGAAACCTTTCGGAGGATGTTTATATGCAACAGCCTGACGGTTTTATCGCACCTAGACTTGCAAACAAGGTTTGTAAGTTAAATCGGTCCATTTATGGACTGAAGCAAGCATCACGGTCGTGGAACCAGCGTTTTGATGAGATCATAAAAGAATATGATTTCATTCAAAACGAAGATGATCCTTGGTATATAAGAAGGTTTAGTGGGAGTGCACTGACTTTTATTGTCCTTTATGTCGACGATGTATTGCTTATCGGCAATGACATTCCCATGTTAACGTCGGTGAAAGCTTGGCTTTCATTGAAATTCTCCATGAGAGATCTGGGAGGGCAGCTTTTATTCTAGGAATAAAGATCTACCGGGATAGATCTAGAAAGCTACTTGGACTCTCCCAGAGTACATATATTGATAAAGTGTTGAAGAGATTCAACATGGATCAGTCCAAGAGGGGACTGTTACCAATATCACATGGCGTCTATCTCTCTAGGGACATGTGTCCTAAAACACAAGATGAGATGAGAGAGACAACATGAGTCGGACTCCGTTCGCCTCGGCAGTCGGATCGATCATGTATGCCATGATATGTACACGACCTGATGTGTCCCATGCTTTGAGCATGTGCAGTCGATATCAGGCCGATCCAGGTAAAGATCACTGGATGGCGGTTAAGAGTATCCTTAAGTATCTTAACAGAACTAAGGATGCTTTCTTAATCTATGGAGATGGAGAACTTGAGGTATCTGGGTACCGATGCAAGTTCCAAACCGACAGAGACGACTTAAGTCGCAATCTCGGTAAATATTTTGTTTGAATAACGGAGCAGTGAGCTGGAAATCTTCCAAGCAAGATACTGTTGCCGATTCAACAACTGAAGCGGAGTACATTGCAGCAGCTGAAGCAGCAAAAGAGGCAGTTTGGATCCGTAAATTCCTAATTGGATTAGGAGTAGTTCCGTTAGCAGCTGAGCCCGTTCCATTGTATTGTGACAATAGCGGGGGGCTATAGCACAGGCTAAGGAACCAAGGTCTCATCAACGATCCAAACATGTTCTTCGACGATTCCATCTGATTCGAGAGATCATACATCGTGGCGATGTGAAGATCGAAAAGATCGCATCAGAGGATAATATTGCAGATCCGCTGACGAAGGCTATTCCTCGGGAAAAGTTTGAGCGACATGTACATAGTTCAGGTATTAGATGCTTGAGTGACTGGCTATAGGCCAAGTGGGAGATTGTTAGACAGTAATGACCCATAGCGTCACTATTTTGTAAATGATATTGTATTATTGTACAAAATTAACTATGTAGTAATGAAATTGCCTTTTACCGTTTTGTAATTTATTTACTTTGATATATAAATGGTAAAAGTCCCTATGATTAATTCCGGATTGAGATGATATGAGACAGTATCAATCCATAAAGGTTTAATCATTAAATATCCCTAGTCGTAGTATTATCGAGATTGGACATCGATAATGCGGAATAGACTAGTACTGCACTTGTGCGTGTTGTGAGGGCACAACAACATAGTTCTCATATATTGAGTATTGGATACTTATGCAAGTGCGGTAGGAGGTGTGTGTTTACCGATGGTACGGAACGGAAAACAGCTTCGCTCTGGATAGACCCCGCGGAATCCCATTGGTAGTATGTCTGCGTGTCTATGGGAGTCCGCTTCAGGGTAGGTGCATATGGTTTTAACCTGAGACTTGCATCGCTAGTACTTGCGACAATCGGTAGACTTTAGTTTTGGTCGTCCAGGGCTTTAACAGGTTCTGTGTACACCTCTTCTAGGTTTATCGGGAATCGTAGTGTATTGGGTGTGATGTCAAGACGGAAGTATCACTTCAGACATATGGAGATGATGATCGCGCAGGATACAGAACTAGTACTCTATAATGGTTGCAACCATCGGATAATATGACAAGGTCAGGATTATCCGATTCAAAGAGACTAGTTGCTTGATGTCCGATATATGTATCGTACGGGGCAGACACATCTCCAGCCCCAGGCCTTACATGTGATCATCCGATACTGGATCAGTATACACTATACTACGGTATACTACGCCTGTTATAGATCTTATATTCCAATAAGAATATTTCTGGAGAATTGGGTAGCATGGCGTTTTGCTAGAGGCTAACCTTGTCTTGTAAATCGGTAAAAACGTAGTACTTGGTACGTACGTGTTCGGATAATCTGACGGCCGTATTTACTGTCAACATATCCAGAGATCTCTTGGGTCGCTTCCCGAAGATTCACCAATGACGTATGATTCAAACTCGATTAATCTTGGATTAATTACGGAGAGACTTTATCTTGGATAAAGTACTATACATAGAGAGAGAACGATTAATTTGGAATTAATCGTAAAATTATTATATTCGATATAATAATCGAAATTCGATTTCGACGCGAAATTAAAATTAGATTTTAATTCGGGCAAACGAGTTAATTTAGAATTAATTCGTTAGCGACGTAAATAATAATTTCGCTAGGCGCAATTATTTATTTAAATTCGATTTAATTAACGTCGCGACGAAAGTTCGGTATTTCGGAAATATCGAACCCAAACGCGTGAGTACGCGTGGGCCCACTTTTATTTGGGTTGTGTGGGGCCCACATGACACATGTCATTTTATGCATTATTTAATTGTTAATACATTGCATGGTGATAGTGTACAATACACTCAATGGTTTTGCATGGAGTTTGAGTGTTTGACACTCTAAGCCATTGCATGATTTGTGTCATAAGTTTATTATTAATTTAATAAATATTATGGCATAAATATAAATTGATTTTTGTAACAAAAATCATAACACTCTCTCCTATTCTCTCATGACCGAAACTGTGAGCTCTCACAGCCCTCTCCACTTTTCTGTTTTTGTTGCAAAACTTGAAGAATTTGGTTTGTTTGGAACATAAAATCACACACAAGGCTAGCACCATCAAGGGATCATACAAAGGTGTTATGGGAAACTAATCTTAGAGCTTGGAAGGATCAAAAATTGCTTGGAGCGTCTCTTTTCTGTTTGGCCGAAACCCTCACTGCACAAAGGAGAAAATTTTTGTTTCATCAACGCATCCGCATTCCGATCTTTGTGAGTATGATTCCGCCATACTTCAATATTGTTCATTCATTTATATGTTTTGTTTGCTCTTTTGATCTTGGGACATGGATTAGAATTTCCAACATGGCTTCTAGCAAAACACCGTGCCTACCCAATTCTCCAGAAATATTCTTAATGGAAATATAATATTTGTCAGCCGTAGTATACGTAGTATTGCGTATTGCGATCCAGTATCGGATGTCACATGGAAGACCTGGGGTTGGAATAGTATATGCCCCGTACGAAGCATATATCGGATTACAAGCAACTAGTCTCTTTAATCGGATAATCATGACCATGTCATATATCCCGATTGTTGCAACCATTTAGAGTACCAGTTTTATATCCATGCGTGATAATCATCTCCATATGACTGAAGTGATACTTCCATCTTGACATCACACCCAATACACTACGATTCTCAATAAACCCAGAAGAGGCGTACACAGAACCGTTAAAGTCCTGGACGACCAAAACCAAAGCGTATTGATTGTCGCAAGTACTAGCGATGCAAGTCTCAGGTTAAGACCAAATACACCTACCCTGATGCGGACTCCCATAGACACATAGTCATACTACTAATGGGATTCCGCGGGGTCTATCCAGAGCGAAGCTATTTCCGTACCATCGGTAAACACAACTTCCTATCACACTTGCATAAGTATCCAATACTTAATATATGAGAACTTTGCTGTTACGCTTCCATAACACGCACAAGTGCAATACTAGTCTATTCTGCATTATCGATGTTCAGTCTCGATAATACTATGACTAGGGATATTTAATGATTAAACCTTTATGGATTGATATTGTCTCATATCTTATAATCCGGAACTAATCATAAGGACTTTTATCATTTATATATTTAAGTAATCAAATTACAAAATGATAAAATGCAATTTTCATTGCTACATATTTAATTTGTACAAAAACCACAATGTCTTTTACAAATAATGACGCTATGGGTCATAATTGTCTAACAAAAGCTAAGGATGAACTCTTGTATTTAAGTTTTTATGTTCATGTTACTGATTCCTAAATACTCTTAAACATTTAATACAATTGATGCTTATTATTCTTTATTATTCTATGATTTATGAATCCAGAAAATGTGTTTATTCAACTTGCATATAGATTCAGTCATCCTTTTTCTATGTGTGATTGAGGAACCCAGTTGTGAGTGGTAAAGTTATTTTATGAGTTGGTCTTCTGCTGTAGTATTGCCTGAGGGTATATTGTCGACGTTAGATAAGTCATAACGATAACTTTGTGTGCTGTTAACATAGAGAAACTAAATCATTGATTAACTTAGAATTTAATATGTTTAGAATTGAATATCTTTCGATTTTGGTTTGGGATGTGAAACCTTCAATTGAGTAATAAAATGGAATCAATAACTGAATATAGGGATTTGATACAAGAGGGATTCCTGAGGCTTTACTGTTTATCTCTACTGATATTTTTCTACGTATTTTCCATAGTTTTTATTTTATATTATCAATTGAATTATTATCTTTTCATATAGTTACTGTTAACGTTTTGTTTAAGTAAATCAGTTCTTTGTAACCATCTCTCTGAGGAATCGATACCCCAACTATACTGCGATAGCCACAAGTACTTTTTGGGCGTAATTAGGAGGTCCCGAATAAGTTTTAGCACATTTACTATTCATTTGAGTCAACAGGCTAATTTTACCTAATTGGTCGTAACTTTTTCATATGATGTCTGATTATAGTGAACTTTATACAATCGAAAATCCTATACAATTACCTACAACTTCCATATTGAACATTTTCTCAAAATAAGATCCGAATCTAGTCGAACATGCAGCCTAACATTTCATGAATAGTAACCTGTGATTTTACCTTTAGTGGGCATACGTGGCACAAATCTAGCCACCCTTTTCCATAAAAAAAAATCTACCCATCCCTTTATAAAAATTACACTATTCACTCTTCCCTATTCTTATAAAAATCACACTATTCACTCTTCCCTATTCTTAATATTAATTATTAATTGACCAAAATGCCCTAATGCATGTATTTTCATTTAACAATTTAAACGATTTGAATTAACTAATTTAATATGATAAATTATTATGAATAATCTGTATTATTTATAACGTGTTGTCTAAGTTTAGGTTTATCAGTTACAGAATCAAATTTCGTGTCCATAATTCATCCACTCGTAAGTTATAACGATCATATAATCTCGCTAAACTATACAAGTGGAGGTCATTGCATACGTATAGTCCCTCCGCCACAGGCTATCAATATTATACCGGGATGTAAATAGGAATGTCAAATCCCTAAGGTATAATATAGTCGACTTATAAATTTACGATCTCTAAATAACACTCAGAACTCGCTTTCGAAGTATACCACAACTATGGATTGACTAGATCGTAAATACGTACATGATACCTATGCCCTGTACACAAGACTGAAGGATTCTATCTGATACTCACAGGATATCATAAGCAAGAGTCCACACCCAATGAGCAGACAGAGTGTAGGAGGGAAGCGGGGTTAACCGCTATGCCTATGATGATCGACGACAATGACACTGTTGGGCTCGCAGCCCGTAGAGAATACGGAGTAACCAACATTGGACTAAACCGGAGAATAAATGAGTCGCCACCCAGTGTGAATTGGGAAATGATTTAAGGCCGTACTCACCCCTCGCAAGGGAAGACCTCAAACCATTGGGTTCGGAATGGTCCCTTACTTATGCCAGTATAATGAACGGGTTCACACAGTGGTATAGCCAAGTCTTATACATCACATGCAAGATAATTAAATAAACACAAATTTGCACACCCATAAACATTAATAGAAATAATAAAAGCAATAATATAGTTTCAAAAGGATATTAAGTTAAGAATTTCGATAATGAAAGTTATAATAACAATTAAAAGCAGGAAAAATGAGTCAATAAATAAATGCAAATGATTAATCTCAAACGCATAATGCAAAATAAATAACTAAAGAGGTAAAAATGCATAAAATATAAAGAAAGCGGTTGCCCAATGTGTGTGCGTTCGTGTAGCGTTCGAGAACGCGTACGAACGGAGTGAGATAGAATGCTCGCGTTCGAGTCGCGTTTGAAAATACGTTCGAACGTTCTCATGAAAATAGCGCCTATAATGACATAAACACACATTTGTGAGTATTTCCAGAGTGGTAGGTGGAGTTGTATCCCAAGTATAGACCGCACTACCATCTATTCGGATTCGGCTACGGAATTTATGTTTAGGTTTCCATTCGATATACCACAAGGGATAATACCATACGTAATTATTAATGTAATGTAAAATAAAATAAAAAAGGACATGAAATGATATAACAATGCATATGCAGATAATGAAAAAATAAAATAAAGGTGAAATAAAAAAATGAGGAAAGATAAATAACGAAAATAAATTCGGAAAAATAAAACAACATAATAAAAGTAAATAAACAAAAAGCTAAATAGAAAAATGAATGTGGAATAGTAAAATAACTATGAAAGCGAATAAAAAAAAGGTAAATAACACTAAATAAATAAAGAATAAAATGTTGAAAAAAATAAATGTGACCAGAAATTTGGCCGTCTTTGATATAGGACCTCGCATACCCGGTTGGACGTATTTCACGTCCAACTAGGCATGCCGCGTCCAGATCAAAATAAATATAGTAAATGGTGCCCTCAGGTCTTACCTTTCAAGTTGTCTTTTTTGAAGGTGTGTTAGGCCGTCGCTAGAAGGATTGCTGGTTTGCTGTTTAGCTATTTTTGCTGACTTTTTTGCTGTTTCTGCTCGCTGTTTCGTTATTTTTGTTCACTGTTTTTAAGAACTGTTTGGGTTGTTTTGGTCAACATTTTTTTTTAGGGTTATTGGTGTATTTTCGACAGTCTGGAGGGAGGAGTTTCGTTGTTGCTTTGTGTTGGTGGGGGCTAAAGGGTTTGTTGTTGTTTGATCGGTGAGAGCTGAAGGGTGGGGTTTGTTGCTGTTTGGTCGGTTAAGTGCTGTTGGTTGAAAGGTTATTTGTTATTATTTATTTCGGTCAAGGGTTACCAGTTGTTTTCATTTTTGTTTAGTGGTTTTTACTGGCTGTGTGTGTCTAAGGTTGCCGTGTGTGAGTGTGTGTTGAGAGAATGGTACGTCGTGTGTGTGTGTGTTTGAGAAGTGTGTATGTCTAAGGTTGCTGTGTGTGAGTGTGTGTTGATAGAAGAGTGTGGCGTATGTGTGTGTTTGAGAAGTGTGTGTGTCTAAGGTTTCCGTGTGTGAGTGTGTGTTGAGATAAGGGTGTTCCGTGTGTGTATGTGTTTGAGAGAAGAGAGCTTTGGTTTTTTTTGTTGTCTTTGCCTTGCCGTGTATCTTGTGAAAATAAGAGGTTTAGGGTTTATTTGAGTGATGATGCCGTGTGAGCTTGTGAGAAAAAAAGAGAGTCGTAAAATAGTGTCCCTAGGGTTTTTGGTTTAGTCTCCAATTTATAGTGACAAGGGATCTCCTAAGCAAGGAAATAAATCATGCAAATATGGGAGATATTCTCTTAAATTATTTAGGGAAAGAAATTTCGTAAATTTGGTAAGGAGGATATTTCATATCTTGTTTAAATTGGAAGGTGATTTGAGGGATTTTTGACATGCATTTTGAATGAGATTTATTTATTTTGGAAGGCTTGGGCGTGTAGGCTTTGGATGGGCTTGTGGATGGATGGGTTTTCATTGGTTGCAGGGGTTTTGGGCTGAGGCTAAGGTTTGAAATAGAAACTGACTGAGCCAATCCGAGGTGGGCTAGTGAGTTCGAATACGATGAGGGGTTAACTTTGGAGGCTTTCTTTCCTTCCGGCATTCATTTCACGTGACTTCCGTAACTTTTCAGGTAGTGCCTCAGTACAAGGCTCATCATCGAGCTTATGCAAAAATACAGTGTCTACAGTCGCCCCCGCTTTGATGGGGCTTGTGTTGTGTGTGACAGTGACAACCCTATCAAAGTCATGCATGCATTTTTGGCTTACCTGGTTCGTCAGCCATTGCCGGACTTACCTGTTGTTTCGCTGCTGGTGTGAGATGGTTCATTCCCGAACCGTTCCTATTTGAGGTGATGGCGAGGTGCTTTGACCCCTGGGTTTTGTTCCCGAACCACCGAGTGAGTTTTGTTCTCGAATTGAGTTGAGTTGAGTTGATGGCGAGGCGCTTTGACCCATGGGTTTTGTTCCCGAACCACCGAGTGGTTTTTGTTCCCGAATTGAGTTGAGTTGATGGCGAGGTGCTCTGACCCCTGGGTTTCGATCCAGAACCACCGAGTGGGTTTTTTTCCCGAATTAAGTTGAGTTGATGGCGAGGCGCTTTGACCCCTGGGTTTTGTTCCTGAACCACCGAGTGAGTTTTGTTCCCGAATTGAGTTGAGTTGATGGCGAGGAGCTTTGACCCCTGGGTTTTGTTCCCGAACCACCGAGTGGTTTTTGTTCCCAAATTGAGTTGAGTTGATGGCGAGGCGCTTTGACCCCTGGGTTTCGTTCCCGAACCACCGAGTGGGTTTTGTTCCCGAATTAAGTTGAGTTGATGGCGAGGCGCTTTGACCCCTGGGTTTTGTTCCCGAACCACCGAGTGAGTTTTGTTCCCGAATTGAGTTGAGTTGATGGTGAGGTGCTTCGACCTCTAGGCTTTATTCCCGAACCACCGAGTGGTTTTTATTCCCGAATTGAGTTGAGTTGATGGCGAGGCGCTTTGACCCTTGGGTTTCGTTCCCGAACCACCGAGTGGGTTTTGTTCCCAAATTAAGTTGAGTTGATGGCGTGGCGCTTTAACCCCTGGGTTTTGTTCCCGAACCACCGAGTGGGTTTTGTTCCCGAATTGTGCTGAGTTGATGGTGAGGATCTTCGACCTCTGGGCTTTATTCCCGAACCATCTCTGGTCTTTATTACCGAACCAAATGGGTGATAGCGTTTTGGTCCACTTGCACGACTCTTCAATCTGCTGGGGAGTTTTTCTATGATGATGAGGTGCTTCGACCTCTGGAATTCATTTCCAATATGTTGAGTTGATAATAGTTGTGAGGCACTTCGCCCTCTGGTCCGTCCTCATTCTCGAGGCTCTTTGCTCGTCCTCGCAACTTTTTTTTTCTTCAAAGCCTCCGATAAAACAAAAATTGTGTTTATGCGACGTGTATGCATGTATTCATGGATGTATTCCCTATTCCGATGGGTTTTCTTTGTCCTATTTGATGTCATCTTCGGCTAGGCATTCCTTGTGTTAGAAGGTTTTATTCGCCCGTTTATGAATCTTATGCCCACATAAAGCTTTGGTCGCCCTCTGGGCCTGCTTACAGTTTCTTTCTGCCAATTCTCCTCTAGTAAAAAGCCAGCGACTTACCATGATCTGTGTTGGGAAACTTCTGAGGGCACGGAGCACAGGTCCCGGGGATTAGTCGAGGTGCGCGTAAGCTGGCCAAGACACCCCGGTTATCCAAAAAAAAAGATTGCTCAGTTTTCTTTGGTCTCAGGGCTCAGGGTCCCTTTGTGTCCCTTATTCATGGGGTGGTAGACTGGTCGCCCCCAGCCCTGGCTCAGCTTTCTGCTTTTCGCTACCTGCATTAGGTCAATGTGGATTACGCCTTTGTGAAAACGGCCTCATCCTTTTGGGATACTGAAAATCATGTCTTTTGATTTCCAGATTTTGATATATGCCCTCTCTCTGAGGAGTTTGCTGCCATTCTCGCTTGCATTTTTTCTTCAATTGGCCTTCATTGCTCATCACTATGTGATGTGGCATTCTGTATCGACATAATATATTACGGGCTAGGAAATAGTCCCAATAGTTACACATTTTATTTTCCTCAAGGAATGCCCAGTAATGAAACCAGAGAACCTTCAAAACACTCAATGCAACTAAAATCCATGTCTTTGAATAAATCATCTAAGCCAGACTCACAGTGTGTATGTGCAAAGGTTCATTTACAACTTGATTCTTAGGTAAGCCAACTCAATGATTTCGTTTAAAATTTGGATCGACGGGTCAAACCAACCTAAATGTCTCAATTTATTTTCAACCATACCACACATCATAAAACAAGCAAATCAGGATAGACATCTAAGAAAATAGTCATTCATCGATCTGCAATTTCTTCAACTAGTAACTTTGCCAACTACTCAGGTTTTCACTGCTAAAAACCTATAATTAAGTGCTTACGAGTCTAACATAGATCAACTACTCAAAGTATCAGATAAAAGTACATCAAGAACTTATTGTTTCTAAGATTTCACCCTAAAGTAAACAATTTCATCAATGGACTTATGCTTAACTATTAAGGACTAACAGGAAAAGACTCGAACAAGTAAGCAAAATCAATGTCTTTCTGATTAATAAATGCAGGATTACAATCAAATAAATCAGGAAAATAAACATCTTTCTAATTTACAATCTTGTTTCTTCCGTCAGATTCTCCAACTGCAGTAGTTCTTCTTCCCATTTATTTTCCTCTTTTGCGACCTCCTCTTTTGTCTCCGAGGGCCGTGTCTGCATTTTCAAGAGCTGGCTTCTCCAATGATCCACATAATCTTTGAAGGTCTCTTCTGGCTTCTGCTTGGTGTTTTCTAGGTCACGGAGCGACAAGTCTATCTCCATGTCTGTGACATATTGGTTCAGAAAGGCCTCTACTAATGCCCTCCAGTCATCCCTGATCTTTCTCTCTAGGCCATGATACCATACTACGGGCGCCCCTTCTAGTGACATCTCGAACATCTTCTGTACCTGATGCTTTGACAAACCCTCTGAACTCATCACTGAAACATATTGTCAGAGATGGACTCTAGGATCTCTGTTCCCGTTGAAGTTGGCCATGTCAGGCTTCTTAAACTGAGGAGGCAATTGTTCTTCGAAAGTCATCACATCGTAGTCTAACAGATCTTCATGTTTACCCTTCAGCTTGCAGGTAACTGACTCTACTTGTTCTCTGAGTTTCTGTAATTCTGCCTCAGACCCGGCTACCCTTCATGTGGCATACTCAGCCATGTCATCATCAAAAACAGGGATTCCTTGCACGACTCTTCAATCTGCTGGGGAGTTTTTCTATGATGATGAGGTGCTTTGACCTCTGGAATTCATTCCCAATCTGTTGAGTTGATAATAGTGGTGAGGCACTTCGCCCTCTGGTCCATCCTCATTCTCGAGGCTCTTTGCTCGTCCCCGCCATTTTTTTTTCTTCAAAGCCTCCGATAAAACAAAAATTGTGTGTATGCGACGTGTATGCTTGTATGCATGGATGTATTCCTTATTCCGATGGGTTTTCTTTGTCAAATTTGATGTCATCTTCGGCTAGGCATTCCTTGTGTTAGAAGGTTTTATTCGCCTCTTTAGGAATCCTTTGCCCATAAAAAGCTTTGGTCGCCCTCTGGGCCTGCTTACAGTTTCTTTCTCCCAATTCTCCTCTAGTAAAAAGCCAGCGACTTACCCTGATCAGTGTTGGGAAACTTCTGAGGGCACGGGGCACAGGTCCCGGGGATTAGTCGAGGTGCGCGTAAGTTGGCCCGGACACCTCGGTTATCCAAAAAAAAAGATTGCTCAGTTTTCTTTGGTCTCAGGGCTCAGGGTCTCTTTGTGTCCCTTATTCATGGGGTGGTAGACTGGTCGCCCCAGCCCTGGCTCAGCTTTCTACTTTTCGCTACTTGCATTGGGTCAAGGTGGATTACGCCTTTGTGAAAGCGGCCTTATCCTTTTGGGATACTGAAAATCATATCTTTTGATTTCCAGATTTAGATATATGCCATCTCTTTGAGGAGTTTGCTGCCATTCTCGCTTGCATTTTTTCTTCAATTGGACTTCATTGCTCGTCACTATGTGATGTGGCATTCTGTATCGACATAATATATTACGGGCTAGGAAATAGTCCCAATAGTTACACATTTTATTTTTCTCAAGGAATGCCCAGTAATGAAACCAGAGAACCTTCAAAACACTCAATGCAACTAAAATCCAAGTCTTTGAATAAATCATCTAAGCCAGACTCACAGTGTGATGTGCGAAGGTTCATTTACAACTTGATTCCTAGGTAAGCCAACTCAATGATTTCGTTTAGACTCGCGGCCTAGTTGGGAGTACGAAATAACATGGAGTCGCCACCCGGTGTGAACCGGGACAAAGATTTAAGGCCGCACTCACCCCTCGCTAGGGAAGACCTCAAACCATTGGGTTCGGAATGGTCTCTTACTTATGTCACTTGTAATGATGTGATTTGTGCAATAAACTAACCGAATCTTTTCAACATTCATGCTCAAGGGTAATCTACGTCTAGTATGCATTCATCAAAATAACTCCTATTCTAAGTTTGCATGCTTCGAAAATAAGTCTTTAAATGGCAAACACGCAATATCACACAATGAGCACATTGAGCCATTAAACCAAAATAAACAAATAATTATTTAAACATTATCATAAACTAAATAAAATACTATGCATAAAATAACATAATCATGCTTGAAAATAAAAAATAAACTAGACTATATCATGCTTTAAATAATAACTAAATAATCTACGAACTACATCATGCTCAAACACAAGTTTGGATGAGATGAAATACGTGTCTCTTAAGTGGTACATGGCGTTGTATCCCGAGTACAAACCGCACTACCGTCCATTCAGATTCGGCTACGGAATTTACGTCCGGGTTTCCATCCTATATACCACAAAAGGGAACACATATTCCGCTCATCCAACAATCACATCATGCCTCAAACGACTCTCATGCGATAATATTTCTAAAATAAATAAAATAAATGAAAGATAATAAATAAAAATGTGCCCTCAGGTCTAACCTCTTTCATCGTCTCACGAAAGGGCGTTACACGTCCGTTGGAAGGGTGAATGATCCGCAACTCTTTTGGTTCACCAACTCAACGTCTTTCCTCACTGTTTTGCTGTTCGGGCTGCTGTTTTTACTCTGTTTCGCTGCTATTTTTAGGCTAATGTTTTTGGTTTGTTAGTGGACTGTTTTGGTGAGTGAGCTGCTTGAGGTTGTTATTAGGCGTGAGTTTGAGGCTGCTGTGAAGATTTTTTGCGTTGATTTATGGGGCTTGAGTGAAGGGCATGGCATGAGCAGGCAGTGAAGGCTATGTGGCTAATGGGAAGGGCGTGGCATGAGCAGACAGTGAAGGCTAGGTGTTTAGCGTGAGGAGGCAATTGTTGTTGATGTGTCCTTTAGGGAGCGGCGTGAAGGTTTGTAAAGGCAAGGGGACGTGGAGTGGCTTACGTGAATTGGGAGCTATGTGGCAGTGTGAGTCGGTGAGTTGTGGACTGAGTGAGGTTGTTCGTAGCTTCGGTATGTGGTGGCTGTTGAAGGTTTTTTATTGGCGTGAGTAGGGCTGTGAAGAATGTGAAAGTTTGATGAGAGATGCCGAGCGTGGAAAGTAGTTGAGACGTGGGGGCTGATCGTTTATGGCTGTGAATGTGATATTGAAGCTAATGGCGTGGGGGCTGATGGCTTGTTGTTGCGTATGGCAGGTTTGAGTTTATGGAGAGTAGTGGCTAGGCGAGAGTCTTGTTTAGGGTTTCATGGCTCAGAGAGACGAGGGTTGTGAGGGGTGTCCAGTTGAGAGAGAAGCCGAATGGTTCAGGGGAGAGTCTGTCTAGGGTTTTGTTTTTTTGTGTTTGTTTTTCTTTTGGTCATTGCCATCCATCAAGTTGTTGGAGAAGGGTTTTATTTTTATAGAGAGAGGGGGTAGGGGAATTAGGGTTAAGTTTGTGCATGTTTTGAAATGAAATAAAAATCAATTTATGTGTGTATTTAATTTGATTATTTAAGGCAACAAATAATGTAATTTTGGTGGGGAATTATTTAAATTTGGTGAGTGGTTTATTTAAATTTAGGAAGAGATTTACTTAATTTTGTAGTTTTAATTTAATTTAAATTTAATTTGTGAATTTAATATAATTAAGATTTCAATTTAATTGGTTTGTGATTTTTAGATTAGGAATTTAATTGGTTTTAATTGGTTTTAATTTAAGTTTAAGTTTAATTTGTGACATGTATTTTAAATGTTTTAATTATTTAATTTGTGAGATGTGTTTTAAATGTTTTAATAATTTTTTTTGGATTGGGCTTGGTGTGTTTAAAAATAAAGGTCCAACAAGCGAACCCGAAGCGAAACAAGCGAGTTAAATCTGAAAAAATGCTAATTTCCAACTTTACCCTTCCAACGTCCATTTCCTGCGGCTTTCACAACTAAAGAGGTAGTGTCTCCATACGAGACTCATCATCGGGCTAATATGCAAAAATGCAGTGCCTACACCAACTCAATGATTTCGTTTAAAATTTGGATCGACGGGTCAAACCAACCTAGATGTCTCAATTTATTTTCAACCATACCACACATCATAACACAAGCAAATCAGGATAGACATCTAAGCAAATGGTCATTCATCGATCTGTAATTTCTTCAACTAGTAACTTTGCCAAATACTCAGGTTTTCACTGCTAAAAACCTATAATTAAGTGCTTACGAGTCTAACATAGATCAACTACTCAAAGTATCAGATAAAAGTACATCAAGAACTTATTGTTTCTAAGATTTCACCCTAAAGTAAACAATTTCATCATTGGACTTATGCTTAACTATTAAGGACTAACAGGAAAAGACTCGAACAAGTAAGCAAAATCAATGTCTTTACGATTAATAAATGCAGGATTACAATCAAATAAATCAGGAAAATAAACATCTTTCTAATTTACAATCTTGTTTCTTCCGTCAGATTCTCCAACTGCAATAGTTCTTCTTCCCATTTATTTTCCTCTTTTGCGACCTCCTCTTTTGTCTCCGAGGACCGTGTCTGCATTTTCAAGAGCTGGCTTCTCCAGCGATCCACATAATCTTTGAAGGTCTCTTCTGGCTTCTGCTTGGTGTTTTCTAGGTCACGGAGCGACAAGTCTATCTCCATGTCTATGACATATTAGTTCAGAAAGGCCTCTACTAATGCCCTCCAGTCATCCCTAATCTTTCTCTTCAGGCCATGATACCATACTACAGGCGCCCCTTCTAGTGACATCTCGAACATCTTCTGTACCTGATGCTTTGACAAACCCTCTGAACTCATCACTGAAACATATTGTCAGAGATGGACCCTAGGATCTCCGTTCCCGTTGAAGTTGGCCATGTCAGGCTTCTTAAACTGATGAGGCAATTGTTCTTCGAAAGTCATCGCATTGTAGTCTAACAGATCTTCATGTTTACCCTTCAGCTTGCAGGTAACTGACTCTACTTGTTCTCTGAGTTTCTGTAATTATGCCTGAGACCCGGCTACCCTTCATGTAGCATACTCAGCCATGTCATCATCAAAAACAGGGATTCATTGCACGACTCTTCAATCTGCTGGGGAGTTTTTATATGATGATGAGGTGCTTCGACCTCTGGAATTCATTCCCAATCTGTTGAGTTGATAATAGTGGTGAGGCACTTCGCCCTCTGGTCCGTCCTCATTCTCGAGGCTCTTTGTTCGTCCTCGCCACTTTTTTTTTCTTCAAAGCCTCCGATAAAACAAAAATTGTGTGTATGCGACGTGTATGCATGTATGCATGGATATATTCCCTATTCCGATGGGTTTTCTTTGTCAAATTTGATGTCATCTTCGGCTAGGAATTCCTTGTGTTAGAAGGTTTTATTCGCCCCTTTAGGAATCATTTGCCTACAAAAAGCTTTGGTCGCCCTCTAGGCCTGCTTACAGTTTCTTTCTGCCAATTCTCCTCTAGTAAAAAGCCAGCGACTTACCCTGATCTGTGTTGGGAAACTTCTGAGGGCACGGGGAACAGGTCCCGGGGATTAGTCGAGGTGCGCGTAAGATGGCCCGGACACCCCGGTTATCCAAAAAAAAAAGATTGCTCAGTTTTCTTTGGTCTCAGGGCTCAGGGTCCCTTTGTGTCCCTTATTCATGGGGTGGTAGACTGGTCGCCCCCAGCCCTGGCTCAGCTTTCTGCTTTTCGCTACTTGCATTGGGTCAAGGTGGATTACGCCTTTGTGAAAGCGGCCTCATCCTTTTGGGATACTGAAAATCATGTCTTTTGATTTCCAGATTTTGATATATGCCCTCTCTCTGAGGAGTTTGCTGCCATTCTCGCTTGCATTTTTTCTTCAATTGGACTTCATTGCTCGTCATTATGTGATATGGTATTCCGTATAGACATAATATATTACGGGTTAGGAAATAGTCCAAATAGTTACACATTTTATTTTCCTCAAGGAATGCCCAGTAATGAAACCAGAGAACCTTCAAAACACTCAATGTAACTAAAATCCAAGTCTTTGAATAAATCATCTAAGCTAGACTCACAGTGTGTATGTGCAAAGGTTCATTTATAACTTGATTCCTAGGTAAGCCAACTCAATGATTTCGCTTAAAATTTGGATCGACGGGTCAAACCAACCTAGATGTCTCAATTATATTCTATAATTACTTTTATGTGCTCAATGTGGTATGATTTTCTTTTTCTTTTCGTTTGTCTCGCTGTTTTTTTTTTTCAATTTCAACACACCTAACTTTTAAGGTAGCATTTCTCCTCATGGTGGTCGTAATACTCGCCCATGGGTAGCTTCACGCTTATCGGTTATAGGTGGTTTAATTTTTTTCAGAGACTTTTCTTTTATTTTCAACCATACCACACATCATAACACAAGCAAATCAGGATAGACATCTAAGCAAATGGTCATTCATCGATCTGTAATTTCTTCAACTAGTAACTTTGCCAAATACTCAGGTTTTCACTGCTAAAAACCTATAATTAAGTGCTTACGAGTCTAACATAGATCAACTACTCAAAGTATCAGATAAAAGTACATCAAGAACTTATCGTTTCTAAGATTTCACCCTAAAGTAAACAATTTCATCATTGGACTTATGCTTAACTATTAAGGACTAACAGGAAAAGACTCGAACAAGTAAGCAAAATCAATGTCTTTACGATTAATAAATACAGGATTACAATCAAATAAATCAGGAAAATAAACATCTTTCTAATTTACAGTCTTGTTTCTTCCGTCAGATTCTCCAACTGTAGTAAATCTTCTTCCCATTTATTTTCCTCTTTTGCGACATCCTCTTTTGTCTCCGAGGGCCGTGTCTGCATTTTCAAGAGCTAGCTTCTCCAGCGATCCATATAATCTTTGAAGGTCTCTTCTGGCTTCTGCTTCGTGTTTTCTAGGTCACGGAACGACAAGTCGATCTCCATGTCTGTGACATATTGGTTCAGAAAGGCCTCTACTAATGCCCTCCAGTCATCCCTAATCTTTCTCTTCAGGCCATGATACCATACTACGGGCGCCCCTTCTAGTGACATCTCGAACATCTTCTGTACCTGATGCTTTGACAAACCCTCTGAACTCATCACTGAAACATATTGTCAGAGATGGACCCTAGGATCTCCGTTCCCGTTGAAGTTGGCCATGTCAGGCTTCTTAAACTGAGGAGGCAATTGTTCTTCGAAAGTCATCGCATTGTAGTCTAACAGATCTTCATGTTTACCCTTCAGCTTGCAGGTAACTGACTTTACTTGTTCTCTGAGTTTCTATAATTCTTCCCGAGACCCGGTTACCCTTCCTGCGGCGTACTCAGCCATGTCATCATCAAAAAAATGGATTTCTTCGCTCACCCTATTCGGGGGCTCCTCACGCTTGGCATTCTCATTATTTTATGTTCCCACTGTGCGGGGTACTGCCAGACTGGCCACAATATTGGTCAAAGCTTGTAGTTGCTCGGTAATTTTAGTAACGTTGGTCTCCAACTGATCCATGTGGGAATCTTCACTGTCTGACGTATTCATGATTGCTAAACTCTGCTTAACAAGTCTTACTTCTTCTCTAACCCAACAGATATCTATGATGGCTGTTAAGACAATAAGTTAACATGATACGTGTATGCATGTGATGCATGAGATGCATCTGGTTATCAAAACAACATATATCCTTCTGACCTTATTCCTCCCACACTCGTGGTAAGTCCATTTCTATCCTAGGTATGGCTTATTTTATGCACCAATGTGGGGTACACAAAATTGTTATCTCTTATGCTACAAGGGTGAACCTTGGCTACCTCAATCCATTTCCATCAGTAAAAGACAAAGACCGCCCATTTATAATATTGACTAAGCCTATTATAGGGATCGTGCCATTGTCTAGAAACGACGAATTGGGTCATCGATATTCACGGTTGTGGGGATGGACTTGGAGACATCCAAAAGTATACAAATATGCTATAACAAGGCGTACCCTTCCTAGATGAAAGCCAGTATGGATATCGGACTCATGCGTCTGGCATATTTGAATCATGTTTGGACCTTCTAAGCCCATCAAGGTTTTCATACAAGTTGGCTCGTTATCATTTTAAAGTGTTCAATCCGATTATCGCAAGGTGTAAACTTGTCCCAGTTGAAAAGGCCCAACAGGTTTACACTTTTGTGGTAAAGTGGCTAAATAACTTCAAATGATAGGGGCCCAAACACAAGGTGGTCCATCGTTATTTTGAAGACTTTTGGCCCAATCACCATAAAATATAAACTCGTCCCAGTTTAAATGGCCCAATAAATTCGTATCTTATGACGAGAAGTCCAAATAGATCCAAATGATAATGGTCCCAAACACAAGCATAAGGGGTAGCTTCTATAGGAAATATCTATGGTTCATATGTGGGCTTATAAGGGTATGGATAAAGGCTCCCGCCGGCGAATGGTTACTCACAACTAGGTCTCCCCACTCAAGGGTCGAGCGACCAAGTGAGCGCGCCTTTTTTATACCCTAAGGTACGTGCCAACGAGTGATGACGCCATATAATAATTCATTCCCTTGAGTGAAAGTGACTTCACGATACATGACACCATCGGGGTAAAAAGGGTATGCAAAATATATGAGACTTAGGTAACTTAAGCCAAAGCCACGGACACTACAAGGCATTATTTCGGGGCCGATTCTCTATCCCTAGTGGAGTCGCCATCTGTAGGAGCGAAGCGGGGTTTACTGCTATGCTTATGATGCTCGGCGACCACGACACTGTTGGGCTCGCAGCCCGTAGAGAGTACGGAGTAGCCCACGGGGGACTACACCGAAGAATAATGAGTCGCCACCCAGTGTGAACTGGGAAATGATTTAAGGCCGCACTCACCCCTCGCAAGGGAAGACCTCAAACCGTTGGGTTTAGAATGGTCCCTTACTTAGGCCAGTATAATGGACGGGTTCACACAATGGTATAACCAAGTCTCATGCAGCACATGCAAGGTAATTAAATAAACACAAATTTGCACACCCATAAACATTAATAGAAATAATAAAATCAATAACATAGTTTCAAAACCATATTAAGTTAAGAAGTTTGATAATGAAAGTTATAATAACAATCAAAAGCAGAAAAAAGCGTCAATAAATAAATACAAATGATTAATCCCAAACGCATAATGCAAATTAAATAAATAAATAGGTAAAAATGCATAAATATAAAGAAAACGGTTATCCAATGTGTGTGCGTCCGTGTAGCGTTCGTAAATGCGTACTAACGGAGTGTTCCAGAGAGTTCACGTTCGTGTAGCGTTCGAGAATGCGTTCGAACGGAGTGAGGCAGAATGCTTGCGTTTGAGTCACGTTTGAAAACGCGTTCGAATGTTCTCATGAAAATAGTGCCCATAATGACATAAACATACATTTGTGAGTATTTCCCAAGTGGTATGTGGAGTTGTATCCCAAGTACAGACCGCACTACCGTCCATTCGGATTCGGCTATGGAATTTATATATGGGTTTCCATCTGATATACCACAAGGGATAATACCATACGTAATCATTAATGCAATGTAAAATAAAATAAAAAAGACATGAAATGATATAACAATGCATATGCGGATAATGAACAAATAAAATAAAGGCGAAATAAAAAAATAACGAAAGATAAATTACGAAAATAAATGCGGAAAAATAAAATAACAATAAAAGTAAATAAACAAAAAGCTAAATAGTAAAATAACTATGAAAGTGAATAAAAAAAAGATAAATAACACTAAATAAATAAATAATAAAATGCTAAAAAAAATCAATGTGACCAGAAATTTGGACGTCATTGATATAGGACCTCGCATACCCGGTTGGACGTATTTCACGTCCAACTAGGCATGCCGCGTCCAGAACAAAATAAATATAGTAAAGGGTGCCCTCCGGTCTTACCTTTCAAGTTGTCTTTTTTTTGAAGGTGCGTTAGGCCGTCGCCGGAAAGATTGCTGGTTTGTTGTTTCGCTATTTCTGCTCACTATTTTGCTGTTTCTACTCGCTGTATTGCTATTTTTGGGCTGCTGTTTACTTTTTTTTTGCTGCCATTTTTGCGGTTTTTGGGAGACTATTTTTGGTTATTTGGGTGTTGTTTTGTTCACTGTTTTTAGGGACTGTTTGGGTTATTTTATTCACTGTTTTTAGGGACTATTTGAGTTGTTTTGTTCACTGTTTTTTTTAAGGGTTTTTGGTGTATTTTCGGCAGTTTGGAGGGAGGAGTTTCGTTGCTGCTTTGTGTCGGTGAGGGCTAAAGGGTTTGTTGCTGTTTGGTTGGTGAGGGCTGAAGGGTTTGTTGTTGTTTGGTCGGTCAGGGGCTGCTGGTTGAAAGGTTATTAGTTATTGTTTGTTTCGGTCAAGGGTTGCTGGTTGTTTGCATTTTTGTTTAGTGGTTTTTGCTGGCTGTGTGTGTCTTTGTTTTTTGTTTTCCGTGTGTGAGTGTGTGTTGAGAGAAGGGTGTGCCGTGTGTATGTGTGTTTGAGAAGTGTGTGTGTCTAAGGTTGCCGTGTGTGAGTGTGTGTTGAGAGAAGAGTGTGTCGTGTGTGCGTGTTTGAGAAGTGTGTGTGTCTAAGGTTGCCTTGTGTGAGTGTGTTTTGAGAGAAGAGTGTGCCATGTGTGTGTGTGTGTTTGAGAGAATAGAGCTTTGATTTATTTTTTTTTTGTCTTTGCCATGCCGTGTATCTTGTGAGAAGAAGAGGTTTAGGGTTTATTTGAGTGATGATGCCGTGTGAGTTTGGGAGAAAAAAAGAGAGTAGGTCCACTATAACATTATGTATCACATATGTATGGCCCTCAAGATCTCACCTAGCACTTAAGAAGTAGGCAACAATGAGTAGGTCCACTATAACATTTTCAGATTGTAAAATAAACTGAAACGTTTCCTTTAGCTAGCATCATTCATATTTTATAGAAACTAAGTTCTACATCAATATGACTCAGATGCCACATCAATATTGTGCTATAGCTACTGAGTTGTCCAAGTATTTAGGGATAAAATCCAAAATACTATGCAGACAACCGCAAGTACAACACTAATATCAAAACTTCTAATTTATAAGGTCACTACGCAACTTCATAAGTCAATACTTCATAAGTTATAACTAATTCCACTCACAGTAGAATCATTTGTGACACTCTCATTGTATCTTTTCTGACTCTTTATGATGTAGACCGTCTAATGTCATAATTAGACTCAAAACTAATCTGACTCTAATGGTTACATACTATATTCTCTATGAATAAGAAACTTGTTCTTAATATCTCAAAGATAACAAAGAACATGTTTCAAGACACATACTATGGTCTACAGTGTATCAAAATAGCTCAGAACAATTACGATTAAATCGATATCTTTAATCGCACATAATATAGTATTCATTATACCATCATCATATGATACATAAGATTGATTAGACATTCTAATCAATTTCTCTTTCGACAAAGAAATCATCATTTACGAAAGATTAATACTATATATAAGAGACACACTAACTGTCAAACAATTATACTAACTGTCACACAGATAGTCTTACTATGTCCTTTATTAGATCATATCTAATGAACGAGTAATGGGAGTATCACTGTAGGCACTGCATTTTTGCATATAAATCCCGATGATGAGTCTCATTTGGAGGCACTACCTTTTAAGTCGCGGAAGCCGCGGGAAACGGACGTCGGAAGGGAAAAGATGGAAATTCAGTACTTTGTCGAATTTGACTCGCTTGTTTAGCTTCGGGCTCGCTGGTGGACCTCCGTTTTAAAGCACCTTTAGCCTAAGAAACTCGCAAACACTTAACCTTGGCCCAAAACCCCACATCTAGCCCACACACACACCAAGCCCACCATCAAAAGCCAACCAAACCCACCAACCAAAGACCACATGCCCAAGCCTTGGCCCACACGCCCAAGCCCACTTAAGACACATCCAAATTAATTAAATATATATTTAACACATGTGTAATTAAATAAAACAAATAAAATCTAAATAATCACCTACCAAAATAATAAAAATACTTACACAAATTAAAGAAATTGCATGCCTAATTACATAAATCAAATTTACCAACTTCCTAATCTAGCCAAGACATGTCTCCAATCAAATATAAATTTTCCTAATAAGACACTAATTGGTTTGTTTCCTTATTTAAAACCCATGCACAAACAAGCAAACCTAATGGATCACTATAAAAGTGACACAAAACCAACCCTATTGATCCTCTCTCTCAGACAGAAAAACACAACAAAGAAAAGAAACCCTACTCACAAGCTCTCGACAACACATAGCTGTCTCTCTTCACCTAAACCATAAACCCTTAATTCACTGCCCATCTCACCAAGCAAACACTCGCACACCACAAGCCTCACTGCCACACCCCTATCCACACAGCACTCACGCATTTAGTTGCCTTCACGTGTAGCCATAAGCCACTGCCCATTCACGCCACTCACAAATAAGCCACTCACCTTCACGCCACTCACAAACTACACACATAAGCCACTCACTCACACGTATATCACACATTACAGCACCTCACATAAACTGCCACACCAACCCATAAGCGCACCTTCAGCCTTCCCTTTGTTAGACAGTAATGACCCATAGCGTCACTATTTTGTAAATGATATTGTATTATTGTACAAAATTAACTATGTAGTATGAAATTGCCTTTTACCGTTTTGTAATTTATTTACTTTGATATATAAATGGTAAAAGTCCCTATGATTAATTCCGGATTGAGATGATATGAGACAGTATCAATCCATAAAGGTTTAATCATTAAATATCCCTAGTCGTAGTATTATCGAGATTGGACATCGATAATGCGGAATAGACTAGTACTGCACTTGTGCGTGTTGTGAGGGCACAACAGCATAGTTCTCATATATTTGAGTATTGGATACTTATGCAAGTGCGGTAGGAGGTTGTGTTTTACCGATGGTACGGAAAACAGCTTCGCTCTGGATAGACCCCGCGGAATCCCATTGGTAGTATGTCTGCGTGTCTATGGGAGTCCGCTTCAGGGTAGGTGCATATGGTCTTAACCTGAGACTTGCATCGCTAGTACTTGCGACAATCGGTAGACTTTAGTTTTGGTCATCCAGGGCTTTAACAGGTTATGTGTACACCTCTTCTAGGTTTATCGGGAATCGTAGTGTATTGGGTGTGATGTCAAGACGGAAGTATCACTTCAGACATATGGAGATGATGATCGCGCAGGATACAGAACTAGTACTCTATAATGGTTGCAACCATCGGGATAATATGACAAGGTCAGGATTATCCGATTTAAAGAGACTAGTTGCTTGATGTCCAATATATGTATCGTACGGGGCAGACACATCTCCAGCCCCAGGCCTTACATGTGATCATCCGATACTGGATCAGTATACACTATACTACGGTATACTACGCCTGTTATAGATCTTATATTCCAATAAGAATATTTCTGGAGAATTGGGTAGGCATGGCGTTTTGCTAGAGGCTAACCTTGTCTTGTAAATCGGTAAAAACGTAGTACTTGGTACGTACGTGTTCGGATAATCTGACGGCCGTATTTACTGCCAACATATCCAGAGATCTCTTGGGTCGCTTCCCGAAGATTCACCAATGACGTATGATTCAAACTCGATTAATCTTGGATTAATTACGGAGAGACTTTATCTTGGATAAAGTACTATACATAGAGAGAGAACGATTAATTTGGAATTAATCGTAAAATTATTATATTCGATATAATAATCGAAATTCGATTTCGACGCGAAATTAAAATTAGATTTTAATTCGGGCAAACGAGTTAATTTAGAATTAATTCGTTAGCGACGTAAATAATAATTTCGCTAGGCGCAATTATTTATTTAAATTCGATTTAATTAACGTCGCGACGGAAGTTCGGTATTTCAGAAATATCGAACCCGAACGCGTGAGTAAGCGTGGGCCCACTTTCATTTGGGTTGTGTGGGGCCCACATGACACATGTCATTTTATGCATTATTTAATTGTTAATACATTGCATGGTGATAGTGTACAATACACTCAATGGTTTTGCATGGAGTTTGAGTGTTTGACACTCTAAGCCATTGCATGATTTGTGTCATAAGTTTATTATTAATTTAATAAATATTATGGCATAAATATAAATTGATTTTTGTAACAAAAATCATAACACTCTTCCTCTCTCCTCTCATGACCGAAACTTCACTGCAGTTTTGGCTCTCCATTTTTCTTCCATTTTCTTAAACTTTGTGAAGAAAGTGTATAAGTTTAGAACTTTAATACACATCTTTGGCTAGCACCATCAAGGGATCATACAAATGTGTTATGGGAAACTAATCTTTGAGCTTGGAGTGATCAACAAAGCTTGGAGCTTCTTTTTCTTACCTTGGCCGAATCATCCAAAGCACAAAGGAGGTGGTTTTATTTCATCAACGCATCCGCAATCCGATCTTTGTGAGTATGATTCCGCCATACTTCAATATTGTTCATTCATTTATATATATTTGTTTGCTCTTTTGATCTTGGGACATGGATTAGAATTTCCAACATGGTATCATTGAGCTTAAAGAGCATGAAAATATATTAGGGTTATATTTGGGCAAAATTGATTGAAGCATGATTTGATGATTTTGATTGATTAAGTATGCTTAAATGTATGTTACATTATGTATACATTATCAATTCAATTTCATGAATAATTGGATTAATTTTTCCCCTCTTGGAGAGGCTTGGCCGAATACTACCTAGACCATGGAGATGATGATTTGTTGTTTATAAGATCATTGGATGACTTTAAACGAACATAAAATGACGATTTGTGATTCGATTGGATTGAAAACGAAATCGGTAATTTTCATCACCTTGGCCGAATGCATGGAAGAAGATTAGGGACTTGATTTTTTGATTAAATAATGTTGGACATGTATTTAAGATAAAAATTGATTAATGGATTAATTTGATATTTTGGAAATATTGATTTAAAGGATTAATCATGACATTACACTTTAATTAATTAAGTTATAAAATTTGGAATTTTAAAATTTGATTAATTGGGCTTATTTTGAATTGGGCCTAAAACTATTATATTTGGACATAATGGGCTTGGTTGACCAAGTAGGTTTGGGCAAATTGGATTGGATCCAAAAATGGGCCTAAATCACTCCATTAAGTCCAAATGTAATAAATGGGCTTTTATGTTTAATTGGGCCTTATGGGCTTGATATTGATTTTTATGGCAAATGAGGGTGATTCCTTATTGGGCTTGGAAATTGGGTTTGACCCACATTGACCAAGGCCCAAGCCTAATGAAATCAATTGAAAGCCCATCGGACTTTAATTAAACGGACATTGGATGTTGATTGGGCTTTGAGACCCGATAGAATTAGATTTGGAATCTAAGTCATAAAAGCACAATAAAAGTGTAAATATTTAATTTGGAATTAAATATAAGGATTAGTATTGAATACGACTTAAATTGGATTTGACGAGTAGTTCGATATAATTCGTGAATTCATACTATAAGTATTTATTCTCAAATTGAGTTGGACTCGCGCAAATGCAAACAATTGTTTGAACATTGTATTGTCACCTAATTAAAGACTAATTAATTGGATTTGATTGGTTGTATAACATGCCTTGAATGAATGAATGTGGATGTAATGTATGAATAGTGTATATCGGATGGATATTAGAAGGGAAGGGTAATTTTAGAAATTATTGTAAATTTAGAATTTATAAATTGGACCTGCGTGTCCAGCCTTTCTCTTATTGTCTCTTTGTATCTCTCTTCTCACCTAATTCCCCTCAATGTAAATGAGGTTTCTCTTATTGTATTATGTAATTGGGTAAGAGTAGAATAGTTCTAGCGGGGAGAGGAAAGGGAGTGATTTGTTCTAGGAACAAGTTGTTGTTCATATCCATCCGTATATCGCTATTACTTTACTTTACGCGCTTTATGATGTTTTAGAAGCATGCTTAAGGGTGTATGATGATGAGACCTAACAAAGATAAATTAATTGGTTGCCAATTACACGAAAATCCCTCAAACAATATTAAGCGATTTTCCTTCCGTTGAGTGATTCTTTCTCAAGATCCGAAATTGGCATTGGTTTGTTGGCCAAAGTAAAGACTTTGTCAATTGAGGATGTGTTTGAATCATGAGAGTTTTGTTCCATATCGGTGTCTTGTCCAAGTTGTGATTTGTTGGCCAAAGTCAAGATCACTTCTTGTCCATCGACATTGATTACGAAACTTTCCATGTCAATGGGTCCCGCTTAACTGGAATCATTAAGTTTGTTGTGCCAAAGCCAAGACTTAGTTGATTCAGAGGAAATGGTTAGGAAAATGTATTGGATACATTGACATATGTATTAGATATATATGTTTCGGACTTGGATGTCCACCTACCGGATCTAGGAATTGGATGGGATCCAATTGATCTTCGAGATCTACCTAGTTAAATATCATACAACTTGTTGGCCAAAGTCAAGGTTGTGTGTTATTTAACGGGATCCTAGCCCACTAGGAAATTGGATTTCCCGAGTACTCGACAGAGGGTTAGAGACTTGTAGAAAATAGTGGGAGGCTAGTATTGAATTTGCAATTTCATTCAGATACTTAGCTTTACGCGCTTACAAAATTTATTTCGTCAATATTTTAACATTAGTTGGACTAATAAAATGTTATTTTTCTTGTAACAGTTTGACTGTACCCATATATCGTTAACTAGATAGTTGGACTATCGTAGTTAAGATGGCAAACAAAGGAAATGTCCGAGACATAATCATGGGTGATAATGTATTTAAGGGCACGAACTTTACTGACTGGGAAATGAACCTGAGGATAGTCCTTGGGGCAGAGAGGCTGTTGTACACCATACAGAGACCTCTCGGGCCAAGGCCCACTGAGCCACTTGAGCTGGAGTTATGGAGAACTAATAGCGATGATTGTGATACAACTCAGTCGATCATGCTTGCTTCCATGACTCAACACTTTCGTCGCCATAATAGGGACTTGGATCCTTATAATATGATGGCTAGACTAAAGGATCTTCACCGCACTAATAAGCGGATGGAGAGGTATGAGTTGGTGAAGAACTTACTCTTTCGCTCCCGTATGACTGATGGCGCTTCAGTTGAGGCCCACGGGACTCAAATAGCTGACATTGATGAGCTGGCCAAGATGGGAATAGTCTTGGAGGCTGAGCTGACTGTAGACATGCTTTTACAGTCACTTCCCGATACTTGGAAGCAGATTATCATCAACTACAAGTTGATGGATACGGACGATACTCTTGGAGAGCTATTGCCCATTCTTAAGGAGTCAGAGAAAGAGCTTCTTAAAGGCAACAAGCGCGAGGCGCACTTTGCATCGACCTCTCAGACGTCAAGGGCTGGGCCCAAGGCAACTGGAGGGGTGAAAAAGAAGAAGCGTAAGAACAAGGGCAAGGCCAAGATGCCGATGGCTTCTGGGAAGCCGAGGAACAAGTCACAAGACATATGCCTTAACTGCGGCAAAAAGAGGTCACTGGAAGCGTGACTGCCGCATGAACAAGGCGATCAGAAGGGAGATCAAGGCGGGCAAGGCACCGACCTCTGGTATGTTTGTTATTGAAATAAACATGGCTACTTCTAGTTTTAAAAATTGGATTTTTGATTCTGGTTGTGGTTCTCATATATGTACTGATGTGCAGGATCTGCAGAACAGCAGGACTCTGGCTTCAGGGGAGATTGATCTACGAGTTGGAAACGGAACTCCTGTTGCTGTTTTGGCCGTGGGCACTTTTGTATTAGAACTGCCCTCAGGGCATGTACTTAAACTAAATGACTGTTATTATGTACCTAGTTTGACTAGGAATATTATATCTGTATCTTTGTTAACCCGAAATGGGTACACTTTTGTATTTAGAAACACTGGGTGTTATTTATATAAAAATGATGCAGAAATATGCACTGCAGTTGCAAATAATGGTCTTTATATTTTGAATATAAATGAATCTCCTACATATAAATTAACAAACAAAAGGCTTAAAAAGAGTGATCCAAATGATGAAACTTATATGTGGCATTGTCGTCTGGGACACATTAACAAGACTCGCATATCCACACTTTCGAAGAGTGGGTACTTGGACGGATTTGATCCAAATTCATATGACGTCTGCGAATCTTGCTTATTAGGCAAAATGCCTAAATCACCTTTTAGCGGTAAAGGTGAATGTGCCACTGAACTGTTAGCCCTTGTTCATAGTGACGTTTGTGGGCCCATGTCTAGCCAGGCTAGAGGTGGATATCGATACTTCGTAACCTTTACCGATGATGCATCACGTTACGGTTATGTGTATCTAATGACGCACAAGTCGGAAACTTTTGAGAAATTCAAAGAGTTTCGACACGAAGTTGAAAAACAAACAGGCAAGAGTATTAAGACATTACGGTCGGACCGTGGTGGCGAATACTTAAGTAATGAGTTTCAAGATTACCTGAAAGAATATGGTATTCTTTCACAGTGGACTCCTCCTGGAACACCACAATTAAATGGTGTGTCCGAACGGAGAAACCGTACCTTGTTGGACATGGTAAGGTCGATGATGAGTCGCACTGAGCTGCCAATTTCCTTCTGGGGATATGCATTAAACAATGCAGTTCTTATTTTGAATAAGGTTCCGTCAAAGTCTGTTGAACAGACACCATATGAGATATGGACAGGTAAGAAACCGGGTTTCTCATTCCTGAAGATTTGGGGTTGCTGGGCATACGTTAAACGTTTGGAAGGTACCAAACTTGAACCCAAATCAGATAAATGCCTATTCGTTGGATATCCTAGGGAAACCAAAGGATATTACTTCTATCACCCACAAGAGAACAAAGTATCTGTTGCTCTACATGCGGTTTTCCTTGAGAAGGAATTCCTAAATGCAGTGTTTAGTGGGAAGAAAGTAGAACTCGATGAAAGTCGTAGTGATACTGTTCTTGGCAATGAATTATCAACGGAACATGAACAGTCCATCTGGGATGAGACTGAACCACAATCTTCAAATACACAAGGACCGCGTAGGTCGGAGAGAGTCAGGGTAATACTTGAGAGGTATGGATTCCTGATCTCACCTCATGTAGATATTAATCTTATTGAGGATAATGAACCGGCTACGTATGAGGAAGCGATACAAGGTATCGAATCCGCTTTATGGCAAGAAGCCATGAAGGCCGAAATGGATTCCATGTATACCAACCAAGTTTGGACACTGGTTGATGCACTAGAAGGCGTAAAGCCTATTGGATGCAAATGGGTCTTCAAGAAGAAGACTGACATGGATGGCAACGTACAAATGTACAAAGCTAGGCTTGTAGCGAAAGGATATCGTCAACGACTTGGAGTTGATTATGACGAAACCTTCTCACCCGTTGCCATGATTAAATCCATTCGGATAATGCTTGCAATAGCTGTATATTACGATTATGAAATATGGCAGATGGACGTTAAAACCGCTTTCCTTCACGGAAACCTTTTGGAGGATGTTTATATGCAACAGCCTGACGGTTTTATCGCACCTAGACTTGCAAACAAGGTTTGTAAGTTAAATCGGTCCATTTATGGACTGAAGCAAGCATCGCGGTCGGTGGAACCAGCGTTTTGATGAGATCATAAAAGAATATGATTTCATTCAAAACGAAGATGATCCTTGTGTATATAAGAAGGTTAGTGGGAGTGCACTGACTTTTATTGTCCTTTATGTCGACGATGTATTGCTTATCGGCAATGACATTCCCATGTTAACGTCGGTGAAAGCTTGGCTTTCATTGAAATTCTCCATGTGATCATCCGATACTGGTTCGATATACACTATACTACGGTATACTACGCTGTTATAGATCTTATATCCAATAAGAATATTTCTGGAGAATTGGGTAGGCATGGCGTTTTGCTAGAGGCTAACCTTGTCTTGTAAATCGGTAAAAACGTAGTACTGGTACGTACGTACGTGTTCGGATAATCTGACGGCCGTATTTACTGCCAACATATCCAGAGATCTCTTGGGTCGCTTCCCGAAGATTCACCAATGACGTATGATTCAAACTCGATTAATCTTGGATTAATTACGGAGAGACTTTATCTTGGATAAAGTACTATACATAGAGAGAGAACGATTAATTTGGAATTAATCGTAAAATTATTATATTCGATATAATAATCGAAATTCGATTTCGACGCGAAATTAAAATTAGATTTTAATTCGGGCAAACGAGTTAATTTAGAATTAATTCCTTAGCGACGTAAATAATAATTTCGCTAGGCGCAATTATTATTTAAATTCGATTTAATAACGTCGCGACGAAAGTTCGGTATTCGGAAATATCGAACCCGAACGCGTGAGTACGCGTGGGCCCACTTTCATTTGGGTTGTGTGGGGCCCACATGACACATGTCATTTTATGCATTATTTAATTGTTAATACATTGCATGGTGATAGTGTACAATACACTCAATGGTTTTGCATGGAGTTTGAGTGTTTGACACTCTAAGCCATTGCCATGATTTGTGTCATAAGTTTATTATTAATTTAATAAATATTATGGCATAAATATAAATAAATTTTTTTAACAAAATCATAACACTTCCTCTCCTCTCATGACCGAAACTTCACTGCAGTTTTGGCTCTCCATTTTCTTCCATTTTCTTAAGAACTTTGTGAAGAAAGTGTATAAGTTTAGAACTTTAATACACATCTTTGGCTAGCACCATCAAGGGATCATACAAAGGTGTTATGGGAAACTAATCTTTGAGCTTGGAGTGATCAACAAAGCTTGGAGCTTCTTTTTCTTACCTTGGCCGAATCATCCCAAGCACAAAGGAGGTGGTTTTATTTCATCAACGCATCCGCAATCCGATCTTTGTGAGTATGATTCCGCCATACTTCAATATTGTTCATTCATTTATATATATTTGTTTACTCTTTTGATCTTGGGACATGGATTAGAATTTCCAACACCCTTCACTGCACAAGCCACGCTCACCTTGCCCACTGCTCACGTTAATTCCACTAGCCACATACTCTACGCATCATCTGCATATTCAATCAACTACATGTCCCTCAAATCAGCCTCACGCCACACGTAGCAACAGCCTTCAAATGATCATGCCCTAAGTCACAAATGCACGAACACAGCCAGTAAACTGCTAGAATTACCGAGAAACACAGCCACAAAACTGCCTCCATAACCAGTCCCTGAACAGCCATAAACCGTACCTCTTAACCCCACAAAACCAGTGAACAAATCACCCCGAAATAGTGAGTAAACTGAGAGTAAACCAGTCCCTAGAACAGCCCCTGATCTGCACACTAAAATACCCCAAAACAGTCCCCAAATAGTGAACAAATTACCAAAAACAGTGACCGAAAATCAACAGTAAAAACAGCAGCAAAATAGCAGCAAAATGGAGCAAAAACAGCGGCATAAACAGCAAAACTGTGAGCTAAAGCGTTGAACCAGTGAACCAGAAAGTTGCGGAGCTTTGGCCCTTCCGATCACCGTGAAACGCGAGTCCGAAAGTTGACATAAAAGGTTAGACCTGAGGGTACTTTTCACATTCATTTTTGTTTATATTTTATAGTTTATTGAGTTTCGTTTGCATGATTATTGTGGAGTGATGCATGTTGTGGCCCTTGAGTAGATAGATGTATTATGAAGTGATGTATGTTGTGGCCCTTGAATAAAATAAAAAATGTGTCGCCTCTCGTGGTATATAGGATGGAAACACGGACATAAATTTCATAGCCGATTCCGAATGGACGGTAGTTGTTGGAGTTGCTATAGGTCCCAAGATCAAAACTCAAGCATGAATCATAAGTGAATACAACGACGGAAGTGCGGAATACTTACATCGAGCGGTTGAGCGACGATTTGGGCAACAAAAATTCGAATTCTGCTCACTTTGTCAAGGCAGTGGGCTGTTGTGAATAGTGAATTTCGTCCCTTGTCTTCATGATTTGAAGCTCCAAGCTTCAACATTTGGCTTCTCGGCTCATGGGTATACTTCCCTATCACCTTGGCATGATCCCGGAGTGTGCTAGCACTTTTGTTTTGCCACAAAACACACTGCTTCCCTTCCATTTCCTTTGCTTCCATCGGCAGTTCACTGCCTCAAGAACAAGAAAAGAATGCGTGAGTGATGAGAGGAAGAAGAAGAGGAGAGAGAGGAGGGAAATGTGTTATGCGTTTTTGGCGAATACCAAAAGTGTATCTAATACACTTGAAAATGAAATTCATTTCATTTCAAACACATTTGGCTTTAATTGCCAACCACACACATCACTCAAGTCACATCAAGTCAACTCAATCAAGTTGTCAAGTAACATCACTCAAAGTGACAAGTGATTTGACGCTTGATGCGACTAATGATTTGACGCTTGATTTGACGAGCCGCTCTCGAATTCGAAATACGAATGCGCTCGTAAATATTCTCGGGCTCGGATTCGCTAATTCTAAATTAACGAATTTTCCGTCGCATCGTAATTAAATGATTACGCCTAGCGAAATCACTATTCACGTCGCTAACGAATTAATTCTAAATTAATCCGCTCGCCCGAATTAAAATCTAATTTTAATTCCGCGTCGAAATCCAATTTCATTTAATATATCAAATATATTAATTAATCGATTAATTCCAAATTAATCATTCTCTCTCTTAAATTTATATTTTATCCCAGATAAAATATCTCTGTAATTAATCCCAGATTAATTTTCTCTCTCATCATATTAATCCCAGATTAATAAAAGTGCGAGTCATACGTCATCGGTGAATCTTTGGGAAGCGACCCATGAGATCCCCGGATATGTTGGCAGTCAAATCGGTCATCGGACTATCCGAACACGTGAGTACCAAGTACCACGTTTTACCGATTTACTAGACAAGGTTGGCTTCTAGCAAAGCACCAAGTCTTCCCAATTCTCCGGACATATTCTTATAAGAATATTTAAGATCTGTATCAAGCGTAGTATACCAAGTATTGTGTGTATCGGCCCAGTATCGGATAGTCACGTGCTAGGACTGGGGCTGGATAAGTGTCTACCCCGTCCGAAGCACATATCGGATGCCTGGTAACATAGTCTCTATAATCGGATATTCATGACCTGGTCACAATATCACGATTGGTTCCGCAACACTCAAGAGCACTAGTACCGTATCCTGCGTTACATCATCTCCAATATGACTGAAGTGATACTTCCGTCTTGACATCACACCCAATACACTACGACTCTCTGATAAACCCAGAAGTGGTGAAAGCAGAACCGGTTAAAGCCCTGTACCACCAAGACCAAAGTCTATCGATTATCGTAAGTATTAGCGATGTAAGTCTCAGGCTAAGACTATACACACCTACCTTGATTTCGGCCTCCCATAGACACATAGTCATAATACCAATGGGATTCCGAAGGGTCTATCCAGAGCGAAGCTGTTTCCCGTACCATCGGTGAAACACGACCTCCTATCGCACTTGCATAAGTATCCAATACTTATATATATGAGAACTATGTCGTTGTGCCCTCACAACGCACACAAGTGCAATATTATCCTATTCCGCATTATCGATGTCCAGTCTCGATAATACTCCGGCTAGGGATATTTAATGATTAATCCTTCGGGGACTGATACTGCCTCATATCATTCTCAATCCAGGAACTAATCATAGGGACCTCTCTTCATTTATATATCTATGGTGATCTAATTACAAATGATGAGAGTGCAATTTCCTTGTCACATAGTTAATTTGCTACAACAACACAATGATCTGTTCAAATAGTGACGCTATGGGTCATTTTGTCCAACAGTAGTATGATCTATACTCGGGATACAACTCCACGTAGCACTTGAGTAAATGGCGCATATTTTGTTTTATGTTGTTTTGATTTGTTTTTCATTCGTTACTTGACTTCCGCATGTTATTTGTTTATGTAATGATTTGATCGAGCGCATGGGCTTAGTAAGTTGGATTAAAGGTCCCCTATTTTGAGGGGTTAAGACCCTTTTATCACGATGCTTTGCCGCGCCGATCGATGTATACTCGGTTGAATGTAAGATGTGTTCAATCGGGTATACGAAGTCGATATTATTGTCTTTATTTTTATATGCATGACGTGATCGAGCGCATGGGTTTAGTAAGTTGGATTAAAGGTCCCCTGTTTTGAGGGGTTAAAATCCTTTACCACGATGCTTTGTCGCGCCGATCGATGTATATTCGGTTGAATGTAAGATGTGTTCATTCGGGTATATGAAGTCTGATATTATTGTCTTTATTTTTATATGCATGATGTGATCGAGCGCATGGGCTTAGTAAGTTGGATTAAAGGTCCCCTATTTTGAGGGGTTAAAACCCTTTATCACAATGCTTTACCGCGTCGATCGATGCATACTCGGTTGAATTTAAGATGTGTTCAATCGGGTATAAGAAGCTGATATTATTGTCTTTATTTTTATATGCATGATGTGATCGAGCGCATGGGTTTAGTAAGTTATATTAAAGGTCCCCTGTTTTGAGGGGTTAAAATCCTTTACCACGATGCTTTGTCGCGCCGATTGATGTATATTCGGTTGAATGTAAGATATGTTCAATCGGGTATACGAAGCTGATATTATTGTCTTTATTTTTATATGCATGATGTGATCGAGCGCATGGGTTTAGTAAGTTATATTAAAGGTCCCCTGTTTTGAGGGGTTAAAATCCTTTACCACGATGCTTTGTCGCGCCGATTGATGTATATTCGGTTGAATGTAAGATATGTTCAATCGGGTATACGAAGTCCGATATTATTGTCTTTATTTTTATATGCATGATGTGATCGAGCGCATGGGCTTAGTAAGTTGGATTAAAGGTCCCCTATTTTGAGGGGTTAAAACCCTTTATCAAGATGCTTTGCCGCGCCGATCGATGTATATTCGGTTGAATGTAAGATGTGTTCAATCGGGTATACGAAGTCCGATATTATTATCTTTATCTTTATATGCATGATGTGATCGAGCGCATGAGCTTAGTAAGTTGGATTAAAGGTCCCCTATTTTGAGGGGTGAAAACCCTTTATCACGATTCTTTGCCGCGTCGATCGATGTATACTCGGTTGAATGTAAGATGTGTTCAATCGGGTATACGAAGCCGATATTATTGTCTTTATTTTTATATGCATGACGTGATCGAGCGCATGGGTTTAGTAAGTTGGATTAAAGGTCCCCTGTTTTGAGGGGTTAAAATCCTTTACCACGATGCTTTGTCCCGCCGATCGATGTATATTCGGTTGAATGTAAGATGTGTTCAATCGGGTATACAAAGTCCGATATTATTTTCTTTATTTTTATATGCATGATGTGATCGAGCGCATGGGCTTAGTAAGTTTGATTAAAGGTCCCCTATTTTGAGGGGTTTTAAAACCCTTTATCAAGATGCTTTGTCGCGCCGATCGATGTATATTCCGTTGAATGTAAGATGTGTTCAATCGGGTATACGAAGTCCGATATTATTGTCTTTATCTTTATATGCATGATGTGATCGAGCGCATGAGCTTAGTAAGTTGGATTAAAGGTCCCCTATTTTGAGGGGTGAAAACCCTTTATCACGATTCTTTGCCGCGTCGATCGATGTATACTCGATTGAATGTAAGATGTGTTCAATCGGGTATACGAAGCCGATATTATTGTCTTTATTTTTATATGCATGACGTGATCGAGCGCATGGGTTTAGTAAGTTGGATTAAAGGTCCCCTGTTTTGAGGGGTTAAAATCCTTTACCACGATGCTTTGTCGCGCCGATCGATGTATATTCAATTGAATGTAAGATGTGTTCAATCGGGTATACAAAGTCCGATATTATTTTCTTTATTTTTATATGCATGATGTGATCGAGCGCATGGGCTTAGTAAGTTGGATTAAAGGTCCCCTATTTTGAGGGGTTAAAACCCTTTATCAAGATGCTTTGCCGCGCCGATCGATGTATATTCGGTTGAATGTAAGATGTGTTCAATCGGGTATACGAAGTCCGATATTATTGTCTTTATCTTTATATGTATGATGTGATCGAGCGCATGAGCTTAGTAAGTTGGATTAAAGGTCCCCTATTTTGAGGGGTTAAAACTCTTTATCACGATGCTTTGCCGCATCGATCGATGTATACTCGATTGAATGTAAGATGTGTTCAATCGGGTATACGAAGCCGATATTATTGTCTTTATTTTTATATGCATGACGTGATCGAGCGCATGGGTTTAGTAAGTTGGATTAAAGGTCCCCTGTTTTGAGGGGTTAAAACCCTTTACCACGATGTTTTGCCGCGCCGGTTGATGTATATTCGGTTGAATGTAAGATGTGTTCAATCGGGTATACGAAGTCCGATATCATTGTCTTTACTTTTTATATATGTATTGTGTTGATTGCGCATGGGCTTAGTAAGTGCGATTAAAGGTCCCCTATTTTGAGAGGTTAAAATCCATTACCACGATGCTTTGCCGCGCTTTTAGCCCATTATTATTTATTAGGTGTCATCTATTCATCCGTTCATGTATATGTCATGTTGTTTACTGCATTTTGGAGGTCACTGTTGTAACCCCGTTCGAACGCGTTTCGGAACGCCGCACGAACGCATGTTTTCTGTCTGGTCCCGTTCGAACGCGTTATCAAATGCTATACGAACGCGAACCTTCTGTTTACCATTCGAACGCATTTACGAACGCTACACGAACGCGAATACGCTGAATTGAGTCATTTTCATCACATGTCAAGTATAATTGTTTCTTAGGTGATTTCTCTTATATCATGTAATCAATCATATTATTTGTATCCTTGCGTCTATCTGTTTGACGTGTTCATGAGATGGTATTGAAGCATAATTAGGTCATTAGAATGTTACTTAGTTCCTAGGCATGATTTAGCCTATTTGGTTGTTTATTTTCAAGCATGATTAATCGTTTTGTTTTGCTTTTTTGAATTTGCATTATGTTTAGTTTTTCTTTGTTTTCCGCATTATATGATCGAACATGTCATGAGATTGCCGTGTACTATTGCATGTTTGCCGTTATGATGATTACTTTCATGCATGTGAACTTAGAAGCATAATACTCTGGGAAATATGTGTTACTTAGGTTTGACTAGATTATTGCACAAATCATTTTATTACAAGTGGCATAAGTAAGGGACCATTCCGAACCAATGATTTGAGGTCTTTTCTTACGAGGGGTGAGTGCGGCCTTAAATCTTTGTCCCAGTTGACACCGGGTGGCGACTCCATTATTCTTCGGTTTTAGTCCCCCGGGCTACTCCGTACTCCCAACCGGGCCGCGAGCCCAAAACAGCATGCGTCGCCCAGTTTGTGTTCCCACAGTCCGGCGACTCCACTGGGGATAGAGAATCGGCCCCGAAATAATGTCTTGTAATATTATGATTTGTACTTTAATTAACTGTGTCTACTGTGAGTTAAAAGGGGTTTAATCAAAGGCATATTGTTTAGGCTAGGTAATGGTTTGGTGTCTTCCTTCACTCACTACCTTTCTAGAAGGAAAAAACTGTGAAGGCACCTAATTAATCATCTACTTGTAGCCTACTGTGATGGACTAATTTGGAAGACTCGTTGTTTATTCATGTCACCAATGTTGGACAAAATGACCCATAGCATCACTATTTGCATAGATCATTGTGTTGTTGTAGCAAATTAACTATGTGACAAGGAAATTGCACTCTCATCATTTGTGATTAGATCACCTTAGATATTAATGAAGAGAGGTCCCTATGATTAGTTCCTGGACTGAGAATGATATGAGACAGTATCAGTCCCCGAAGGATTAATCATTAAATATCCCTAGCCGGAGTATTATCGAGACTAGACATCGATAATGCGGAATAGGCTAGTATTGCACTTGTGTGCATTGTGAGGGCACAACGGCATAGTTCTCATATATATATAAGTATTGGATACTTATGCAAGTGCGATAGGAGGTCGTGTTTCACCGATGGTACGGAAACAGCTTCGCTCTGGATAGACCCCTCGGAATCCCATTAGTATTATGATATGTGTCTATGGGAGGCCGAAATCAAGGTAGGTGTGTATAGTCTTAACCTGAGACTTACATCGCTAATGCTTACGACAATCGATATACTTTAGTTGAGGTCGTCTATGACTCTAACCGGTTCTGTGTACGCCAATGCCGGGTATATTGAGAATCGTAGTGTATTGGATGTGATGTCAAGATGGAAGTATCACTCCAGTCATAGTGGAGATGATGTCACGCAGGATACGATATTAGTGCTCTTAAGTGCTGCGCGGCCATCGGGATATTATGACAAGGTCATGTATATCCGATTATAGAGACTAGATACCAGACATCCGACATGTGCTTCGTACGGGGCAGACACTTATCCAGCCCCAGGCCTAGCACGTGACTATCCGATACTGGACCGATATACACAATACAATCGTATACTACGCTTGATACAGATCTTAATATTCTTAAATGGATATGTCTGGAGAATTGGGAAGACTTGGTGCTTTGCTAGGAGTCGACCTTTTCTCGTAAATCGGTAGAACGTAGTACTTGGTACGTACGTGATTCGGATACTCCGACGACCGAATTTACTGCCAACTTATCCGGGGATCTCATGGGTCGCTTCCCGATAATCCACCGATGACGCACAACTCGCACTCTTGAATAATCTGGGATTATATAGAAGAGAGAGAAAATTAATCTAGGATTAATTACGGAGATATTTTATCTAGGATAAAATATCGTCTAGAGGAGATAAACGATTAATTTAGAATTAATCGGTAAATTAATATATTCGATATATTAAACGAAATTAGATTTCGACGCGGAATTAAAATTAGATTTTAATTCGGGCAAACGAATTAATTTAGAATTAATTCGTAAGCGATGTGAATAGTGAATTCGCTAGGCGTAATCATCTAATTACGACGCGACAGACAGAAAAATCGTTAATTGGGAATTAGCGAACCCGAGCCCGAGTGTGATTGCGAGCGCATTCGTATTTCGAATTCGAGTGCGGCAACGCAAGTCGCATCAAGCGTCAAATCATTCGTCACATCAAGCGTCAAATCAAATGTCACTTTGAGTGATGTGATTGATTGATTGATTGAAAAGACAACTGTCACTTTGAGTGATGTAGTTGTTGGAATAGTTGATGTTGTTTGGTGGGAGACTATTACCTTTTATTTTGATTTTTGAAAAAGAAAAATAAATGGTAATTGTTATATTTTTGGAAAATATATAAGTAAAGTCTTTTACACATTTGAGATATACACACACATCTTTCATCTCTCTCAATTCTCTCTCACTCCTCACGCCAATAATAGGCATTTCTTCACTGGTTTTGAACCAGAAAAACGTGAGCTTTAGGGAAGCAAGAGTTGGGTTTTCATGGTGAAAAATCCAAGTGCTAGCACACTACGAGTCTTGCGAAGGTGGTAGGGAGGTTCACCCATGAGCCGGGATCCGTTCGACGAGGCTAGGAGCTCCGTTTTCTCAGCTCAAATCTGAAATTCGTGGACAGTGGACTGCTGCAGTTCATGCGCCAAAACAGTGAGTTTTTGGGCTTCAATCGTCTTCAAATCGACTCAACCGATCGATGTGAGTATTCCGCTACCTCCGTTGGTGTATTCACGCATGTTTTCATTGCTTGTATGATCTTGGGACCTAGATTTAAACCACCAATGGCATCAAGAGCCTTAGGTTCAAGCATGAAAAATGTAGGGCTTAAAATTGGGTATTTTGTATTTGAGCATGATTTAACAAAATTGGATGTTTGAGCATGCTTAATATATGTTGAATTGATGATTGATTGATCAATTTCAAGAAATGTGATTGGATCAATTTTGCCCAAATTTGTGAGTTGGCCGAATATGATGGTGAATTTTGGATTCTTGGAATTTTTTATTTTGATTCATTGGATGAAGTTAGAATTATGTAGGATGATGTTAATTTGAATCGAATTGGATTGGATTGTGAATTGGACAAAAATCCATAAATTCTATATGTTGGCCGAATTGCTTATTGCCCTAATGTCTTGGTATTTTTGATTTTATGAACATTGGGTGTGTATGAAATCATTTAGGATGTTGATTTAATGTCGATTGTGGGTTCGATTGGATCGAAACCGAATCGGACATAAAATCCCTCCTTGGCCGAGAGCTTTGAAGCATGCAAATGGGTTTGATTTTTCAATTTGGTGTTGGACATATAATAAAGAATTGAGTATGATTAATTGGACTAATTTAGTGTTTTGGAAATGTTGATTTAGTTGATTAATCATGTATGCACTTTAGGTAATTAAATTGCTAAATTGGATTTATGTAATTTAATTATTTGAGGCCTTAAATTGGATTTGGGCTATTAATGTTGTAATTCGCCTATTGGGCTTGATTTTATCAAGTTGGGTTTAGGCCAAATGGATTGGATCCAATTGGGCCCAAAACCTTAACCATAAAGCCCAAATGCAACTAATGAACCTTTAAAGTTCAATTGGTCTAATGGGCCAAGATTGATTTATGGGCTTATGGGGTAAATCCCGGATTGGACTTTGGTTATCGGTTTGACCCGAGTTAACCAAAAGTCCACGCCTTAAGAAATCAATTAAAAGCCCATTGGACTTTATTGAATTGACGTTGGACGTTGATCGGTCTTTGAGACGCGTTACGATTAAATTGGAATTTAAATCGTAAAAGGTTTATTGAATAAAAGTGTAATATTTATTTGGAATTGAATAGTGAATTAGTATTAAATGCATATTAAATTTGATTTAATTTGTAGTTTAATTTAATTCATGAATTCGTACTTTGAGTACTTATTCGCAAAAACGAGTTTGACTCGAACAAAATCAAATCGTTGTTTGAACATTGGATACTCACTTAATTATCAGATTAATTAATTTTATTAGATGATTGATAGCATGCTTATGTGTGTGAATACGTGGTTGTGTGAAAGAATAGTGTATATCGGATGGATATTAGATGGGTGGGCAATTTTAGAAATTGTTGTAATAAATTCGATTTATTAAATTGGACCTGCGTGTCCAGCCTTATCACCCTATTCTCTTTGTATTCTCTCTCTCTCACCTATTCCCCTCAATGTAAATGAGGTTTCTTTAGAAGTGTAGTGTACGGGGTAGAAGTAATACAAGTGCTAGCTTGAGTGAGAAAGGGAGAGATTTGATCTAGGATCAATGTTTAAGTATCCATCCGCATATCATTATTATTTTTTTCATAGCGCTTTATTATGTGTTTAGAATGCATGTTTAAGGGTGTATGATGATGAGACCTTACAAAGATAATTAAATTGGTAGCCAATTTGCACGCGAAAAGCCCTCATCAAATATCATGCGTCTTTTCCTTCCATTGAGTGATTCTTACTCAAGATCCTAGATTGGCATGGGTTGTTGCCAAAAGTCAAGCCCTTGTCCGTCGAAGATGTGTTTGAATCACGAAGCTTTGTTCCATATTGGTGTCTTGTCCAAGTTGTGGTTTGTTGGCCAAAGTCAAGACCACTTCTTGTCCAACGACATTGATTACGAAGCTTCCATGGTCAATGGGTCCGCGCTTGACTGGGGCATTAGGTTTGTTGTGCCAAAGCCAAGGCCTAGTTGATTCAGAGGAAACAGGTTAGGGATACATTCGATGTATAGGCATATATAAGATATATGTTTGGAACTTGGATGTCCACCTACCGGATCTAGGAGTTGGATGAGATCCAATGATCTTCGAGATCTACTTAGTTAATTATCATACAATTTGTTGGCCAAAGTCAAGATTGTGTGATATTTAACGGGATCCTAGCCCACTAGGAAACACGTGTTCCCGAGTACTCGACACAGAGGGTTAGAGGCTCGACGAAAAATAGTGGGAGGCAAGTATTGAATTTGCAACATTCGTTCGAATACTCGCTAAACGCGCTCATCTATATTTTACTCGTCATATTATTAAAAGTATTAGTTGGACTAATATTTTATGTTGTTTTAAATATATATAGTTGGACTATATACAAACACATTCAATATATAGTTGATTTTATAATTGGATTATAGTAATCAATATAATTGAATTAAAATGATAGTTGATTTTATAATTAGATTATAGTAATCAATATTAAAATTATAGTTGATTAAATAATTGGATTATTGTAATCATTATAATAAATAGTACCTTATTAATTGATTAAATAGTTGGACTCTTGAAATCAAGAAAGAATTGAAAAGTTGAATATTTAAAATATATAATCCTTGGATTAAATGTTTTAAATGATTTAATTTTCATATTGGGAATAAATAATAGGTTAATTTATTTGATAAAATAACTTATTATGACTAGGCCTATAATTAAGCAAATAAGTAGAGCATAAAATCTTTGGAAGATTTATATGATGATGACTTTAGTGCTTAATTTAATATACTTGACAATAAATCTATCTTTAGATTTAAAAGTATTAAATTGCAATTAATAATTCTTAGAGAATTGATTTGACTATTCTAGGGGTGAAAGTCAAAAGTTTGTAATTGGGCGTGTTGCACAAGGTGCACATCGTTTCAATATTCCGAAACCCAAGGCTTGGCCAAAGGTTGTGAAATATTGAAAGATAATTGACATATCCCAAAGTAACTACCATTTGGATATGGCAGACACCAAGGAATTAAAGAAAGGGCGAGGCTCTAACTTTAAAATATTTGTCAAAGTTATGTTCACTACTAGTATTGAAATTAGATTTTAAATACTTAGTGTGGTACATAAATATATGTATTGATGTTCAGAATCTGCTTTGAGCAGGATACTGACTTCAAGCTGAGATACTCTGCGAATCGAATCGGGACGAAAGTTGCTGTTTCGACCGTAGATACCTAAGTTTAGGAACTACCCTTCGGGTATGTACTTAAATTAGGAACTATTATAATGTAACTAGTTTGACTAGAGACATTATCTCTATATCAGTGTTTAATCCTGTTACGGATAAACCTTTATATTCTAGAACACTAAGTGTTTCATTATATAAAGATGATACTGAGATAAATACATTAGATGTGAATAACAGAATTTATATTTTGAATATAAATAAAATCTCAAACATATAAAATGACAAATAAATAGCTCAAATGGATTTGATCAATAGAGACTTATTTGTGGCATTGTTGTCTGGGACCAATTTAACGAGACTCGTATATCCACACTTTTGAAGAGTGGGTACTAGGACTGATTTGACTATTCAAATAAAGTCTACGAATCTAGTTTATTAGGTAAAGTACCTAAAATACTATTTACTTGGTAATAGTATAAAGGGCCACCAATCTGTTAGCCCTATTCATGGTGAAGTTAGTGGGCCCATATCTAGCTAGGCTAGATGTGAACATGAATATTTCGTGACCTTAACGGATGTAACATCACGTTATGGTTATGTGTTTCTTTTGAAGAACACAGATCAGAAACTATAGGGTTTCGACACGAAGTAGATTAACAGATCGACTGTAGTATTATATCCGTCACGGTAAGACCGTAATGGAAAATACTTAAGCAGTAAGTTTCAAACATACATGAAAGAGTATAGTATTCTTTCAGATGAGGACTCCTCCCGAGACACGTCAGTTAGACGGTGTGTCCAAACTAAAAACCGAATTTTGTGGGACATGATAAGGTTTATCACGAGTCGCTCTGAGCTACCATTTCCCTCAACGGATTTGTATCTACAGTGCAAAACTTATTTAGAATAAGGTTCCATATAAATCTGTTTGACAGATGTCATATAGGATATGAACAGGAAAGAAACGGGGTTTCTCATTCCTAGTAATTTGGGTATGCTAGGCATAGCGTTTGGATGATACCAAACTAAAAGACCAAATTGGATAAGTGCCAATATAGGTTATCCTAAGGGAAACCTTAAGTATAGTACTTGTAAATCTCACATGAGAACAATGTGTTGTTGCTCACCATCGGTTTTCCTGAGAGGAATACCGATATGCAGTGGTCAGTGGGAGGATAGTGATACTCGATGAAAATCGGAGTAATACTGTTCTAGGCACGAAGTCCTTAATGGAACACAAATAGTTCATCTATGATGAATCTATACCATTAATCTTCAAATACACAAGAAACTAGTAGATCGGATAGAGTCAGAAAACAACCTAGGGTATGGGTTTCTGATCTAACCTCATAAAGATGTCACTTATGAAGGTATATCCACCGACTACGTTTTGAGGAAGTGATACGAGGTATCGACTCCCTATTATGGCAAAGTGCCATGAGTCCGAAATGGATTCCATGTATAACAACTATTTTGGATACTAGTTGTTGTACCACAAGGCATTGTGCCTATTGGTACATTAATCGTCTTCAAGGAAGACATACATGGAAGGCAACATACCAACGTACAAAGCTGGGCTTTTGACGGAAAGGTATCGTTATCAACATTGTGTTAATAACGGTTCAACCTTTTACATGTTGCCATGGTAAATCCATTTTGAAGATGCTTGTTGATAACTGTGTATTTCATTTATGAAATGTGTCAGTTTTGATCAAAATCGCTTTCCTGAAAGGAAACCTTTTGGAGAAGGATTGTTTATAACATTCTGACGATTTTGTATAACCGACAAACAAGGTTTACGGGTTATTCGATCCATGTTTGGATTGAAGCAAGCATAAAGTTCTTGGAACTGTCGTTTTGAAATAATTATAGTGGTTTATGATTTGAATCAAAACGAAATAATTCTTGTGTATATAAGGAGGTTGTGGGAGAGCGCACTGACAGTTAAATTCCCATATAGCAATTGGTGAAAGCTTGGCATTCATAGATGTTCTTTCAATAGATTTTTCTCCGTAGAATTCTGGGGAGTAACAACCTTTATTCAAGGAATAAATATCTACTGGGATAGATTTGGAGTTGGTTAACACTCTCTGGAAATTGTACATTTAAAATGTACTTGTATTGGTGTCCTCACACGCTTCGAGCATATGGAGTCACGATCAGGTCAATCCAAGTGATAGTCATTGGATTAACATTAAGAACATCTGTTAGTATCTTAGAGAACTAAAGATGATGTCTTAAACTATGGAGAGGAGAACTTGAAGTGACTGGGATCACTGCTGCAAGTTTCCAATAATTAAATACTGCGGTACTATAAAGTTTGAATAACGGGACAGTGAGCTGGAAATCTT